>CAJUYI010000559.1:15485-43920 GCA_910591695.1 Galerucella pusilla | reverse complement strand
CACTCACTAGGAGAGGAAGAATGCGCAGTTAAGTATCTGCATGTTGGCTTTAAAGTAAACGAGTACTTTTATATTTCTCACACACAGACACTTTTACTTGTTGAGTGAGGATGTGTGACAAGCGTGACATGACGTTGAAAAAAGATCTTATGTTAATGGCAGTGGCGTGTGTAGTTATTAAGGAAAAGTGTATTATCAAACGGAAACCTCGGTCAAAATGGGTGAAGACTTGGTTACAAAAACGGGCTACGTATTCTCATATTAATCTATTATAGCAGCCGGCATTTGATGTACAACAGCATCATGCACATTTAACACTACAGTCTTCGTTTGTAAGCTAAGCACGCTCTTACACTTTACTGGGGTGAAACTTGAAGACATTTTTCACAACACAGTTAACACTTATGGAACGTAAGCGACTCTGAGCAAAACAAATTATACAAATTTGGGCTAGACTAAGTTTCACCGTATATACCTGCGAAATTTCTAAGTAGTCATTAGGACAATCCCTAGTAGGAACCTATTGTAATGTTTCTTGGAAATTATCAAGTTGTTTCAACTAACCGAATTTAGATTCATATTACCTTTATATATCAGATCGGGTATAAAATTAAATAGTAAATAAATTCCTTAGATGAACGGTGACGCTTATGGTTTACTACCTGACTAGCATCTTGTGACCTTTTCGCGTGCTGTCAGACAATAAGAAACAGACTATAGAGGAATTGCGACTGGATCCCTCAGATTGGCATAATTACTTGAGAATGAATCAAGACACGTACTTTGAATTATTATCTCTAGTAGCTCCTTTAATGCAAAAAGAAAACACTCGTATGCGGCAAGCTATAACGCCACATGAAAGACTCACTGCTACATTCGGATTTTTGGCAACTGGATAATCCAGGCGTTATACACCAAAAATCGCCTTTTTGCGATAATCGCTGGTATCAGCTTGGAACTTTGTATAAAGGTTGCAAAAAATACGTGCAATAAAATAGTACTAACCCGCAAATGCAAAACCTTGCACGACATTGTTTAAATGACAATATTCTGCTATTTTATAGTAGAATTACTCGTTCATTCGTGAATATCTTTTTTGTAAAATACTTTTTTTTTGTCTTCTAAAAACGAACAATATGAAACCAACCGCGTCGAAAAATATTGATTAGATCAAAAGTTATTGATGATTAAGTTTAAATAAACATTAGTTAGATTAAACAATATTAGATTATTTTGTTAACAATGACAATATCCTGTAATTGTGCTTAATTACTGTACTCCGTCAACAGATCACGTGTGCCAAACCCGCAATCGGTAAGTTGAATAGTTAATGAATTATAGCGTTATAAACAAATTGACGTAGCATTTTTTTGCAACAAAAAGCTGTACAATAATGAGCTTTTAATACCTAACCCATCAGTTCTTTCAAATTCGGGTGATCGTGTTTACCCCTATGTCCTGGTGGGCGACGAAGCTTTTGCTCTGCACGACAATTTATTAAGGCCTTATCCAAGGCGTAACCTAACAGATAACAAGCGAATTTTCAATTATAGGTTAACAAGAGCTAGATGGTTCGTGGAATGTGCCTTTGGAATTCTAGCCAATAAGTGGCGTGTGTTCCATAGTAGCATATTAGTGCAACCAGATTTTGCAGTGATGGTAATAAAAGCAGCTTGCATATTGCACAATTTTGTTAGAAGAAGGGATGGTTACAAATTTGAAGACACGCTAACGTGCTGCTTAGATGATACAGATGTACACGGGACTGGGGGTCAACAATCTTTTTACTGATTACTTCGTATCGCCTGAAGGCAGTTTAAGTTGACAAACTGATATGATATAAACAAATATATAGTGGTTGTTTAATATACAACATGTAAAAAGTGAATAAATTTTTTGTAGTTTATAAAGTACCTATTTAGGTTATGAATTTTTCTTACCTTTTGCTCTTCTCTCTTCCGGACTCCACGAATTGTGGTTAGGACACATTTCTTCCAAAATCTCCTGCCAAGTAGTAATTTTTTTGTCGCGATCTTTGTATGCCTTGTCGGTAACATTCCACAAGCACGTCTTACTTTGCACCAGAACAATACATTTTTCGGTATCGAAGACGTCCATGTTCAAAACTCGACTGGCTAGGATTGTGGCTGCGCCGTTAATGTGAACAGTCAGGCAAGCGGTTGCAAAGGCGGTTGCTGCCGCTTGGCCGCTAGTGTGGCACCATTTCATAAATAACCAAGTATTTTACAGAACAGCGGTTGTGACAGCGCGGCTGCTACCGCAGCCGCAACCGCAAATGTGTCGCCGGCCTTAACACGTTTTGCAGCGTGCAAGGATTCTGCAGTAAATGTTCGTTTTTTGATTTGCATATTGATGCTTTTGATATTATTAATTGAAAAAAACAAGTATGTGCTATCGTTGTATTCCAAATAGAACGACACGCAATTTTCAATGACAATATACAGGGGGTGCCATTTAAAAATTAAAAGTGAGGGGTGACTACCACAGGGCTGTCAAATGTAAAACATTTGTTACGAGAACTTGGGACACCCGGTGTATCTATCAGCCTGAAATTATTATTTTAGAACAAATTCTACATGAAAATTAACATATTTATAATGTCTTTAAGGATTGAACAGAAACATTCCGAGGTTTTAAAATGTGAAAAAGTTATCGAAGATTCTACAAAAAGAAGAACATCCGATGGTGTTATCGATTATATGCGAAGGAAAAGTTTACAAAGTCAAGACATCATGTCATTGCCTCACTATTCAATAATAAATACAGATACTGCTGAGGAAAAAGCGAAGGAAATTATGAAGGAATTCTCCTTAATTGATACAGAGAGAGACGTATTTGAAATTTTTAATGAAAGAAAAGATAAGCCAATAGATAGTAATCGTTTCAGGTAATTTATTGAGGTACTTATTGTACTTATTAAGCATTAAATTATAAAAAAACACTATTTCTCAATAGCCATTGGAACCAAATGCTGAAGCCTCTATACTATAAGCTCATTTCATAAAGTCAGTCAAAATGAAAAACTTTAAGTAATATTATTACAATTACAATTTCAAATTTAATTGCTTGAACAAGTTTTTCTTACAATTTGTCATTGAAATGTTTTCGAATACATTTTGTATACAATGCATAGCTGCAAGAAATAGTTTCAGCTTAAGGAACATTAAATATATTTTAACAACAAATTTGACAACTTGGAAGACGTGGAAATGAAGATAACAAGCTGGGGTAACAGTCACAAAATCAAACTTCAATAACTATTTTATTTTATTTGAGTGTTTAGTAAAGAGAGAAAAAGGTTAGAGTTCATAAATACAAAGGCACGTTAAACTTTGATTTTAATATTTTTTCTACTTCCGTCACTAAAACCGCATCTGAAACACAGGTGGAAAAGTATAGTAAGCACCTAGTGTCAAAAACACTCGCTCCCCTTCGATCCACTGCCTCAGAAAACTCGTGAGTAAAGTAACGTTTTTGGCACTTGGTACTTAATATACTAAGATGAACAGTGTTTTAAACCAAACTTCATAAATATCAAAATTATTCGTTTTGAAGAAAATGACATCTTAGCAAGGTGTTTATTGGGAATAAAGTGGGACGTTTCTGTCTGTATTTAGGGAAATTTTAGGATCATTTTTATCAGAATTTACTGGAAATTGTGAGGTGGAAACGATTTTCAATCGAAAAATACACGATTTTTTCAATAAAGCAGGAACATTTTTAAAATTCTCATGGTTTATTATTGCAAAGTTTTTTTGTTCCCAAAGGTTGAACTTTAAACAATATTCAAATAAATGAATTCAAAGTAAGATAAAGTATTTTATCCACAATAAGCCCAGGAAGCTGAGGTGGTGCCGGCGAAGGGACGGCTCCTTAAAAAAAAAGATGAAGGATTACTTCCCTACCATCGTAATTTACTTTACCTACGACCCCCCCTGTAATCAGTCAATAACACACAGTCGGTATCAATGTAATGACGTCTATTACGCACTGTAAAAAATACGCACAGCTGTAAAGTAAATCGCATGGCTTCCCTAGCAACATCTTAGCAACTGTCAATAGACGTCACCATTTTATTCAAAATTTATTATTTGAAAACATTAGATATGGCCACGTTTAACTATGAAAAGCCCAAAGGGCTATGTATATAATATGTATTGATTATAATTGAAAAATGGACTTTCGATTATAAACAATATATTAATAATGATTAAACGTTAGTTCTTTAATGTGCTTCTTTCATTGGTAATAGAGTAATAGAGATGGAGTTTACCAAGCACCTCTAATTATGTAACTGTTATTTCTTATGCTCCTTATGAAAAATACAAGTACAAGTGGGTCGTAGGTGAAGTATAGTACGTAATTCATTCTTTTTTTAATTTCTTGGGAAATTAAACCACAATATTTTTGAATTCTTTATTTCAACGTTTCGGTAGCGTTCCAGCTACCGTTGTCAAGAAAAAATGAGTAGAAATTAATTTTTATCCCTAACTGACACAACAGAAAAAATTTGACAACTAGACAATCAAAATAATTTTTGATTGTCTAGTTGTCAAATTTTTACCTTACCCTTACCTTACCTTACCACACACGTTACGTAATATACTATTACCTACGACCCCCCCTGTATTCAGTCAATAACACACAGTCGGTATCAATGTAATGACGTCTATTATGCACTGTAAAAAAAACGCACAGCTGTAAAATAAATCGCACGGCTTCCCTAGCAACATCTTAGCAACTGTCAATAGACGTCACCATTTTATTCAAAATTTACAATTTGAAAACATTCGATACGGCCATGTTTAACTATGAAAAGCCCAAAGGGCTAGGTATATATGTATTGATTATAATTGAAAAATGGACTTTCGATTATCAACAATATATTAATAATGATTAAACGGTAGTTCTTTAATGTGCTTCTTTCATTGGTAATAGAGTAATAGAGATGGAGTTTAACAAGCACCTCTAATTATGTAACTGTTATTTCTTATGCATCCTATAAAAAATACAAGTACAAGTAGGTCGTAGGTAAAGTATAGTACGTAACTCGTGTTGTAAAGCATTTTACGCACTTACGGAATTACGCACTCGCCGCTACGCGGCATCGCGTAAAATGCTTCTTACCACACACGTTACGTAATATACTAATTTTCTACATCAGAAATCAAAAGTTTTGTTCAATACAAGTAAAAATGTTGTAGACTTAACGAAGTACTAGCGATTGAACCATGGAAAGGATGTTTAAAACCATATGAACACGGATTGTTTAACATATATTTTTCACCACCTCCAAATATCCACATGAAATGCACTGCTGTTTGTAAGATAGAAGGTGGTGAAGAAGAACGTATTGAAATTACCGGTTTGTGTTCTAACATATCCTACGAATTTAATAAAAGCCAGATCCAAGTCGGGAATAAGGTAGAGTATTTTTTAACTTGATACTTATATTTTGATACTTTAAAACCACCCAAATAACTTTTTGTCGCATACAAGGTACCACTGAAACCCTGCTCAATAGGATCCAAACTTAATGTGGCATGGTACAATTCGCGAGGACCTCGGATGGTGGAAGAAGAAGAGAATATAAAATAAAAAATCATTTAAAATTAAACAGTTTTTTTTTTCATTTAAAAACAAACCTAAATTTCCACTTATCCGTCTTTGGAACATCAAGCAGAAATAAAAAAAAAATTAAAAATTGTTTACTTTTGGTTTTACTAGGCTCCTTAATGATTGTTCTCAATTTATCTTAGATGCTATATCTACTTCAATAGATAAAACTGTCAAAGCTAATATAGTCTTTCTTGACTCATAGTATCTCTTACTGGTATTGTTAACAAAATTCTAATGACAATGTAAACATTTGAGTAAATTTCTTTCAAACCGTTCGCTATGTTATATTGGAGCAGATTTTTCACGGGTTAATTTGGGATCATATTTTGTAACTCTTCATACAACTTATGAGGTTGGAAGTCACTTCTCTCAGTGCTTTCACATTCATGCAGGACTGTGTATAAATCCTGATAAATTTAAAGTATTTGCTCTCTCGAAATTTATTTGAACTTGTTTAAGTCATAGATAAAACCAAATCCGTTGGAAAAACTTTTCTTTCATTCTGTCTAATGCTTTGAATACACCATATTAAATTTAAGGATATACTTGAAAGTATCTGCTCCATCATGAAGCATCTGGTCGGTTCCGGTAGAATCTGCTTAACGTTGAAGTATTTACTACACTGCTTGTAGTATCTACGTTCAGCCCGTAGTATATGCTTCGACATGTGCAGCATCTCCCAATCCTACTGCTCGGGGAGCAGGTCATGACAAGTTTATTAGATTTTCTGTTCCATCGTTGTTGTTATACAAAATTGTCGAGACTACCCTCGAAACTACCCGAAATATTATTTGCTTTTTTCTTGGTTGTCAATTAAACTATTAAAAGTAATGAAGGGTGCTCGTGATTGTGTAAAATGTCTTCAGATGAAGAAATGCACAAAATGAAGATATACAATTAGCATTTGTTATAATGCTAGAAGATTTCAAGAATCTGCTGGATAAAAAAATTACAACTGCCATCAAGTCTGCAAAAGATACAGCCCTTGAAGAGTTAACCAATATTTATGCACTGTATATTTTTGTTCTGCGTATTCCATCCAGTTTCAAACAAAACTAACCGTAGAATTCTCAAGAAGCTGCTATTATAGCAACTTCGCTAACGTTTAGCAAATACTACAATTTCTTCTTGAAATCGAAGTACCTGCTATAAGAAGTCGCTACTTCAAATTGCAGTAAATACTTTAGTCATTTTCACGAGAGTGCTACTTAGTATAGTAACTTCCGGAAAAATTAAAAGTATCTACTTTGAAATGAAGTTTCTTCTTAGTTTTGGAGTACCTACTTTATAGAAAATGCTAATACTTCTAGTATCAGCATGTACTTTGTTTTTATCCATACCACTCATTAGATGGTCTTTTCTGGAATACATCACTTTTTAGAGTGTAGTTGAAAATAAACATTCGAATTTTGAAATACCTTGCGTTTTTAGACTGGCTTTTTCATAAAACTATTAATTCCAATTCTTAACACTCACCACCTGATCACCCCAAGAACCGCACAGATTACGATTTTTATTTGCTATCATTTTCTACCAAAATTGTAAAATAATATTTACCTTTAAGATAAGTTCGCTTAGTGTCCACATTCTATAAACAGTGATTCAACAAAATTATAATTTTAAATTTTTTTTATTAAAAAACCAGTTTGTTTAATAATAACCCCAAACTCAACAGCCTTAGCATATAAACACAATAATCACATTCAAAATTGCCTAGCTTAATGCTTCGAGGAATATCCATGTTCTTTGTGTCCATCGTGCTCTCCTTTCTTTCCATAGTCTGAGTGGTGGGAGTGGTGGTGTTCATGACCGCCGTGTCCTTTGTATCCATGATGATCATCGTCGTGGTGACCGTGATGTTCGAATCCTTTCTTACCGTGATGTCCGCCATGATGTCCAGATTTATGAGAACCTCCCTTCTTGTGATGACCAGCTTTGGAACCGTGAAATCCATGATGATGTCCATGTTTCGAGTGATGTCCTCCTTTGTGGGCATCATCATAGAACTTGTGCTTCTTGTGATGTTCATCTTTGTGTTCTTTGACATGGTAACCTTTTGTTTTTTGTCCTTTTTTGTGACCGTGCTTGTCGCCGAATTTTCCTCCTTTGTGGTGACCTCCATGAGCAAAATGAGACGAGTGATGACCACCTCCTTCATGGTGCGAATGATGGCTACCTCCTTTTTTACCATGATAGCCTGCTGAGTGATGTTTGCCATGCTTACCATGGTGCCCTTTGTCGTGATGATGATCGGTGTGGTATCCTTTGTCGCCCTTGTCTCCATGACTTTCGTGATGATCTTCATGACCTTCGTGACCTCCGCCGGATTCATGATGATGTCCATGATGAGAAGCTGCGACGGCTTGATCTAACGCATCTTCTTCATTCTTAAAGGCATGGCCTTGCACTAGGGCGGCTAGGAATGCGATCCCTAGTAATACGAGCACCGTTTGTCTCATGATGCTGTTTGAATGCTTGATGCGAACTGCACTGATTTGATTGTCGCTTGAACTGGTATTTATATTGTTAATAGTCTTACTTCACGTATTGAAATTGTTTCGGTTCATTGGTTGGAAAGATATAAAATTGCAATCTTCAACGATTTTAATTGAATTTACTTAGATTTGTGTAACCAAATTCATCTATCTTATGTAATTATATTCTGGTTTTGGTGAACAATTGTAATAACGCAGGCATGAATTAGCAAATTAATCGGCGAGTCGAATGTAAAGATTTTGTATAATAATTTTGCAACAATCTGTTATATTATGGTTTGTATGTGTAGCCCATGATATGTGTGGGCTACAGGGGACATTGAATATCATATTTGGGAAATTATTAACAAATAAAGTATGTATGTATGTATGTATGTGTGTATGTATTTTGGGGTGACATTCGACATTCACTGAGACCTAAAAGATCTATTGTGCCCCCTTACTTCTACTTAGTTTATGAGGAGAGTCTCAGAAACTAGTGGTTCCATTAGTCCTATTTCCCGGAGGAATTTTAGGATGTCTGCAGGCTTTAACTTAGGCAAATGTTCCTCTTCTATCCAGTAATCTCCCAGGTGCTGTGCTCTAGGATTCTGAAGTGCTGTGCTGTGCTGTGCAGTTGTTATGTGCATTAGGATGTCCGTTATTCACCAATTTGATTTTTGACTTTGCAGCGCCTCGAAAATTCTTAGTTCACGTCCTAAAAAAAATATCAGACACATATAAGCCCTTGATATTCATAATAAACCGTGCCTCCAAACGATACATTTTCCATTTAAATAACATGGGGTTTTGGCACTTTTTACAATATTTAAATTACAGATACATATTTTCTTCTATTAGATAATACTACTTGGTCTAATTATCCAGATCATTTGGAAGGTTTAGAAATTGTTAAGCATCTAAAAGTGGTCAATGATTCTGCAGAACGAGCTGTCAAACTAACTATTAATACTCTAGCTAAGCACGAAGATCAGAAACAGTATGTTCTTCAAATTGTGAGTGATTATAAAAAAAAACTTCCAAATGCCACCAAAGAATGTTTAACAAAATAAATTTTGTTCATCAATGTGTTGGAAAATTTGTCATATTTTTATTAATAAAATGTAATAATTTAATTTCTTGGGAAATTAAACCACAATATTTTTAAATTCTTTATTTCAACGTTTCGGTAGCGTTCCAGCTACCGTTGTCAAGAAAAAATAAGTAGAAATTAAGTAATTTTTTATCCCTAACTGACACAACAGAAAAAATTTGACAACTAGACAATCAAAAATTATTTTGAAGTTTAAGACTGCAAAATTTTGTTTTGTGATTTTGTGTATTGAAATGTGTATCGATTAACAACTATTCAAATTATAAATCATAAGAAAACCTGGATAAAAACTTATGATGCTATCCTGATAACGCAAGTAATTGATTATTGGAAATTTCTCTTTCTAACATTGGTAACCAAATTTGACTACATTCGGCTGAAATACTAGCTACACATTTATCTGCAGTTAGTTGTATTAAAGCACTTTCTTTGATTTTCCGTCTTTTATTATTGGGTTCTTTTAATATTATTTTTGATGAATCCCATTGAATTTGATGACCCTCTTCCCAAGCATGTTTGCAAATAGCTGACTTAAAAAATTCCCTATCTTTGATATATTTTTTGTGTTTGTTTATTCGTACTTTCAATGGTCTAGATGTTTCACCTAAATAAAATTTGTCGCATTCACATGATATTTGATATATGCAGTTTTTTGAAGATTGTTCTTCATTCTTTGGTTTCGTTTTTGTTAGTATTGATCTCAATGTATGATTCGATTTGAAACTAGTTCTAATATTGAATTGGTTACCAATTTTCTTAATTCTTTCTGATAACCCCTAAAAAATTAATTTCTACTTATTTTTTCTTGACAACGGTAGCTGGAACGCTACCGAAACGTTGAAATAAAGAATTTAAAAATATTGTGGTTTAATTTCCCAAGAAATTAAACAAAGAATGAATGATATACCACAAGGAACATACAGAAGATATGTAATAATTTAAGTTTAATAGTAAATGGGTTATTGTTTGGTTATTGATCCGATATTTTTTGCAATAAACAATAAATTTTAATATAAACAACGAAAGTTTTTTTGGTCAAAATACAAAAGAATATGATGTTATTTTTAGTTGAACTTTAACCTTGAATAACTTTTAAGCAAGTGAATATATCGAAAAATATTAAGAGAAAGCTTTTGTAGAGCGTTCAATTTTCTACAAAAATAGAGACATAAAAATCAATTGTAAAAAGTGCCAAAACCCCATGTTATTTAAATGGAAAATGTATCATCTTGGAGGCACGGCTTATTATGAATATCAAGGGCTTATAAGGGTCTGATATTTTTTTTAGGTCGTGAACTAAAAATTTTCAAGGCACTGCAAAGTCAAAAATCAAATTGGTAAATAACGGATACCCTAATGTGGATGGAGGTTTCTTCTTCCATGTCACAAAATCTGCGTTCTTCTTCTTCCACTATTTTGAGCTTTTTCAGGTGCCCATTCAGGCGACAATGTCCCGTTAGGATCCCTGTTAAAACTCTTAGCCCAGTTTTACTTTGACTTATGCATTCATTTGATCTCAACAGGTTATAGTAACCCAGAAGAGTCTTTGATTGTATTATCAATATTGAACTGGGCGCACTTTCTTATGGCGTGGATTTCCGCTTGAAAGATACTTGGGGTTCTTCACAAGCTTTCAGAGTGTTTGGTTCCTTCCTTCTTGCTGCTTAATTCCGTAACGAATTTCTTTGAAAAGTTAAACTTTTTCATCATACCGTCTTGTGGCATGTCCCAGGCTGTCTGATCTCTAAGAAGTGAGGAGGTGGTTTTTTTAATGATTCCCTCTCTACTTGGTCTGTATCTTGTTCTTTCTGCAACGCTTTCCACCACTATATGTACAGGGGTGAGGTTGAGAATCACTTCCATGGCTGCCGTTGGGCATGTTCTCATTTCTCCTGTAATGCATATACAGGCTAGTCCTTGAATTTTGGAGAGGTTTTCTCTCGTCGTCAATAGGCTATAGTTCTACTACTCCACGCAATGGCTCCATAAGTGATGAAGTATCGAAAATGACATTTTTCCATAAAACTAATATTAAAAATGATTCTTCTCTCCACCCATTGACAAATGTAGTCATACTGCTTACTACCTATTTTTTCTTCTCTATTGTTACAGTTGTTTTGTGAAATACTTGAGCACTCTCTGAATCTCACGAATAAAGGATTTTATGATTTTAATTTCCATGTAAATTCGGACAACATTGAAATTTTTGACAAGAACCAAATTAAATCGAGATGGCTGAACATTTTCCCTAATAATGGATATTTGGAGGCTGGAAAAACGGTAGAATTAAAAATAAGGTACTTCCCTGGCATTACTGGACCTATTTACGAAGATATCGTAGTTGAAGTAAGTGTTTGCTTATTTACAGTTAAGCATAGCATGTAACTCATGAACAAAATCAGACTCATAGGATCCTTTTATAGATCACCAGTTGACGTAGCCAATTCAACTGTCAATGACTTAGAAGAACACATTAATTAATCGTATAGTCGGTAGCACAATTATACTCTATTCAGATTTCATTTACGCCCGACGTAAACAAAAGAGCGTGGAGACTTAAATTGAGCAAACAAACAGCATACAAACTAGCAAAATATTCAAATAAATGTAAATTGGGAATATATTCAAGCTAGGTTGGGTTAGGTTAGGTGTGTGTTGAGTGGGTCTGTAAGGTCCTCTACTGCGACCCACAAGAGTCTATTGTGGCTCACCCTGCCAAACATCAGATACCTGATTCGAGCCGCGGCGGGGCAGGCACAAATAATATGCTCTGCTGTTTCATCATCTTCCAGACAAAGACGGCAAGTCAGATCTTCCGACAGTCTAAGTTTTAGCATATGATGATTCGGATGACAGTGGTCTTTTAACCCTGGAGTGGACCCGTGTTATTATTTTACAAGAAGGGGCGCGTTGGGTCCCACATACCCAAAAACAAAAACCTAATATTTCTCAAAATCAAAGATATTCTTAAAAAATTGTATCAAGTGGTTTTAATGTAGTAAGAAAAGAACATAAGAAACTGCAAGCAAAAATATTTTGATTCTTTAAAAAAAAATTAAACCAAGATTCACATAAACAATATTTTTTGGTAAGGTTGCACTGAACACCCTGTAGAAATGTTATTCCGCAAATTTCATTGCACAAACTTGGCACACACATACAGTATGTTCTAAACAAATGAATTTTTGACAAATACGGCACTTGTATCGCGTTTTGCGATCTTTGCAGAATGCGTACCTGCCACGTTTATTTCCTACTACTGACACTGGCACCACCATTTCATTTCCAGTAAATGTCTCTGCAGATTGTTTAATTTCTCTTGGTAGGAAATCAACTCACTTTCTCTCTAACGTAAGGATATATTATTCTAAAGAAAAAAATAGTTTTAGTTCCTGTGTGTAGCCATTTTATAATATGAATAACTTTGGTGCACAACAATAAAACTTACACAAACAGGCGCGTTGGGTCCAATAGACCGATATCACTCCTAGAACCTATACTTTTCACTTCACTGCGTTGAAACCACTAATTAGCGTACATTCTAATTTAACTTGAAGGTACTGAGGCGCACAGACCTCAATGTCCTCTATGGCAAAAGCATTAACAATATTAAAGTCTCCTTGGGCCGGAGGGACCCGACGCGTCCACTCCAGGGTTAAAAGGCCTGTTAGTTAACTCCGACAGTCTAAGTTTTAGCATATGATGACAGTGGTCTTTTAAAAGGCCTGTTAGACAACGTAGGTCATGCCTGCTATAGTCTAACATTTGCTTGAAGGCATTCTTCGAAGGATGTATAAAAGCCTTTGAATGAACCAATCCTGGTAAATTTAGCCAGAAGTCTAAAGATCTTCTTGCTGGCCATGTATTTAGTGTTTGTTTAGCAAAGCTTATTGAGATGCCAATTGTAGGTTCTGGTCCGATAGAAACACGTGCAGCTCCCTCCCTTGCAAGAGAGTCTGCCTTCTCGTTTTCTTCCATGCCAGAATGGCCAGGGATCCAGACTAGCAATTCTTTATTGAGTTCTCCTATTGAGGAGAGTCTTTTTTGAAAGTCTAAAACCAATTTTGACGTTACACGGTGGGAGCTAAGTGCTTTCAAAGCCGCTTGGCTGTCCGAGAAATTTTTTATTGTTCTATGTATGAGATTGGCTTGCTCCACTCTCTTCACACACAAAACAATGGCGTAAATTTCCACCTGAAATACGGTTGCATAGGATCCTAGAGAGGTTGAAATTTTTGTCCTAGGTCTGCGCCCGTATACACCTGCACCAGAGCCTGAGGGTGTTGTTGAGCCGTCTGTGCACCAACAGCTGTCTGCTCTTGATAGTTCATCCTTACGGAGGACCCATTCATCTCTATTATGAATTAGGACGGTATAAAGCAGGTCGTAGTTTACTGTTGGAGGCATTATTATGTCAGAGAAAGAGAGAGATTCAAGCAAACAAAAAAAATAACTCTGTTAACGATTGATGTACTACCCACCAACGCCAAACGTCTTCCGCCAGAGTGGTGGTAGACATATTGTTTTTATGAGGCGTAAATGGAATTTGAATAAAGTATAGTCACATGTGCTTCGAGCTCTCTCGCAATCAGTCTGTCTTAAGATAGAGTGACATGCGACTTTCTTGGACTTGGCTTTCTTAAAAGAGATAGGAGAAATATATTATTGCTCTTCAATTGTCTTGCTATACGCCACATTATGATGATAAAACAATATCCTGCGGCATCCTTGGCCTACGACGAGGTTCTGGAATTGGGCAGCACTTCTGGACAGTCCACCATCTGCCACTGATAGATCAACTATATGAGATATTCAGTCTAAAAGCAGGTGGACTTAAGAGATTCGGACCGAGGAAATTAATCTAGATATAGAAGACCACAACAGATCTGAAGAGGCCGCAGTGCTAGCCAACTCAAAACATCTAATCTAGCATTCTTTGATCATTGTTTTAGATGGATTATTTGGATTCAGTACGAATACCGATGTCAGGATACGCTGTGTTTTCCCAAGTGGCATTAAGTCTATTTAGACCGGAAATGAATAGATTTTCCAGAGAAATAAATTACGCTGGAATCAGCTCAATTACGGATGATTATTTAAATGGTCTTTTATGCAGAAAAAAAGTATGTAATGTATTCGAATCTTGTGAAGAAGAAAATAAAGAAGAATTACATTATTTGGAGAAAGATGATTGGGTGATCGTTCACTATGATGTAAGTCCCCCTATTCCTATACATAACAACAAATAATGATAAACACTAAGATTTTTTTTCAAATAAGTGTCATTTAATTTGATTTTACATTTCTTTGAAAAACTAACATTATACTGACATGGGTACCAACTAAAGTTGGAACTAAAAAATATGAATTATAAATCCACCAGATGATGACTATGTGGACGTTATAATGCTGCAAGATCTCAGCAAAGGCTATAAGCTCACGGAAAGTCTGGAGCAGAGAATGAATGATCATAGTTAGCTTTAGCATTATATTACCATATAAAGTGACCTGACCAGAACACAAACAGTAGCTCTCTCCATACAATGAAGCTTCTTAATAATACAACCAGTAAAACATAATGACTGGCTCCGTGTATAAAAGATGAGATTATTGGCATAATTTGTCAGTTGGACCAACAACTTACATAAGTCTAACTGACTTCGTACAAGCTATATCTATATAGTTGATATTTAAATTTATTTTAGGACTATATGCCTACAATACCTGAAATAGATCTTGCAATCGAACGAATGATTTTAAATGACCATCTACGAAAAAATTACCAAATTCTTCGATATCATAGTGTTACACACAAACAAAAGATAATTCCAGATTTCACGGTACCGTTTTATGTACTAGATTTTGGTTATGTTATAGTGGAAAGACCAGTGTGCTTCACAGTACTTATTTTCAATTATGGTAAGTATAATTGATCTGATTCAGAATTCTAACTTTTGTAGGTCTGGAGTAGACAAAAAAAACGACTATAGTGTATTTTTATCATATTGATAGCTGAATTCAAAAATTTCAGTGTGATTCTAAAAGTTAAACAGAATTGTAAGCGCTTCTTCATGTAAATAAGTGTTCAGTTAGCAACTTTCGCTAGTTTCTTCTTGTATAGTGAACCGCAGGTAGCGAGGACAATAGAGCCCTAATACCATTACCATTCAAATATATTTAGAAGTGATAAATTTGCCGTGACAGTGCAGTGTAGTTGGGTGAGAATAAGATCTTAGATTATTCAATTTAATTAATTAATTAGTAAGTTCTACATATAAGCATGATTTGCAGCCCTAAAAAGGGGGATGATTTGTTAAAAACTTGCAGATGATGTACCTAATCAAAATTCCTATTGATCAGAATCTGACATTAATTATTATAGACTCAACAGTTCCATCCCTGATATTGTCCAGATGCTACATCTTCTGCTCTTCTTTATGCGTATGACTCACAGGTTCTTTCCAGTTCTCTGCAGACACTTTTGACAAAGAGTTTTGTAGTAATTGATGTAGTTCTCCCAATTTATAAGTTTTATCGTTTCGTGCTACATCACCCTTTATTTGCGCCCATATTAACCTCAATAGCATTGAGTTCGCATTGGTAGGTGGTAGCACAGTTATTCTACGTTCTAACGCCATTTCGTCAATAACATATTTTTAGAATTTTGATTTGTGCAGTCTTACAATTCGTAATAATAATTCTTGTTTTACGGAATTCTCATCGTATATGAGGTTGTCGTTATCCAACCAAACGATTATCTCAGCTTTCTTCCAAACAGTTGTTGGGAATTTTTCTACAAGTCTTGAATAACAGCTTGCATTATCCAGAACAATTACGATGAACGCTTGGCAAGAGCTTTCCACAGTCGTATCTACCCATACTTTTGATACAGTATGTCCTTCGTTTAGCCAGGTCTCGTCCTAATAATAAATATTTCACCCGGTACCTTTTAACATACAATGTCTTCTCCCAGCAAAATCCAATCTCTCGTAATAGTATCAGGCGTCGTATGTGGATTCCATGTCCTGTACCCATTTTTTCCATGTCTTTCTGTCTCTTACAAGGTTTTTCATTTCTGCTATGGTCTTTCCAACTTTTGTATTTGGTGTAACCATTTCCTTCTAGGCCTGAATTTTCATTTTCACTTCCAAGTCTATATCTTTATGTCCAAGAATCGTTTTATTTAGAGAGTGTTTGTTATTCCTGCATCTATTTTTCCATCTTCTGTTACTTTACTTCCCTAATATTCAAATGTTGTTACTCTTTCTAGCGTCTGGTTTTTGAATTTAATCTCTTTATTATTTTGACCTATTTGTTTTTGATTTATTATCATCACTTTTGTTTTATTTATGCTCACCTCTATCTGCATGTTCTCTATTTCTTTAGTCCAAATATTCACTAGTTTTTGCATTTTGTTAATTTGTATTCGCTACTAAGACCACATCATCTGCATAGAGTAGACTACTTATTTTTATCGGTTCTAAATTTCTGTGTCCCAGTATAGGATTCAGCTACTGATATTTTTCTTTAGTTCGTTTCACAATCTTATCCATAATTATTATAAACAGTAATGGGATTAAAAGTGTGCTTCACAGTACTTATTTTCAATTATGGTAAGTATAATTGATCTGATTCAGAATTCTAACTTTTGTAGGTCTGATCTTATACATTTTGAATTCTTCTGACCTTTGCCCTGCAATTTGTACCTTGGCTCTAACTGTCTCGTATACACTTTTAATTATATTTATTAGGGTGGGTGGAGCTTCCAATTTCTCCAGGGTTCTCCATACTTCACTTCTATCTACTGTATCGAAGGCTGCTTTCAGATCTATAAATGTAACGTACAATTCTTCCCCCTCCTCTATTTTTCTTTCGATTATATTCCTCAGTATATAAATATTATTATTTGTTCGTCTTCCAGGTCTGAAAGCTCCCTGTTCTTCTCCTAATTTCGGTTCTACATATTCTCTTAATCTTTTTCCTATTATTTTTGTGTATTTTACCTGAAATCGTGATATCAATATGATAAAAATATATTATAGACAATATATACTATATTTCCATTTTTATACTGATTTGTAGTAACACTGATATTAATGTAGTGTAAATGGTTCTAAAGTAAATGTACCATTTACCAAACTTTGTGTTAGTGCTAGAAGCTGTAACCAAAATTAATTTGGGATTCTGTAACCTTGAGTTTTCGTTTTAGGTCCAGAACCAACTATGGTTAGAAAATTAAAATCAAATACATATTCTTTGCAAGTAAACCAGCTGCATGTCGAATACAACAGCAACGAAATACAAGTCGGTGAAATAGCCGAATTATATGTCATTCTAAAACCAACTCTGCAACGTCAAAGTTATTACGACAAAAGTATCAAAGATTTTTTATTTCTGGCTGTTAATCATGGAGCAACCATTCCGATAATCATAACAGCTACCATTACAATACCTAAATTCAAATTTCTCTGTAAATGCCTAGACTTTGGAATGGTCAAAGTGGGAAATGCTTATAAGAAGTCAATCATTATAGAAAATTAGTAAGAATTAGTTCACTAGAAGTGTAGACTTTATAGACTTGAACATTTTTTCTTTTTTTTAAACTTTTATCAGACCCAGTGGTGTGAAATTTGCAATCCTCTCATACACCAACAGACCCATATAACTTGATGAGGCTTTTTTCACTGTAATCTTATCAGATCTATTTAGGTCCTCTATTATTCAGCACCAACTCTTTCTGTAAATCCGATCAGCCTTGCAACTGAACATTACTTGTTAAAGACGGAGGTTTAGTAGAAGAAACCCCATTCTTCGGGGGGGAAAAGTTTTATAATGGTACACTCCGCGTCATATAAAACTGGTACACCTTTATTTTCCCTATATAAACCAAACTTAACCAATCAAATTGACAAACAGTCACATGTGTCAAATTTGTCAAAGCGTATTATTCACGATGCCAGCCCATTTAAGTGAATTTGATAAAATGCGAATTATTTCCAAAATAGAGGATGGAGGTCCATTAGACGACTTGCCCAAGAGTTTAATAAAAGTAAAACGGCGATTCAAAACATTGAAAAAAGGTGAGATAACGATCAAACTGTTAGCAGAAAAAGAGGAACTAGAAGACCATTTATAACTACAGCGGAGCAAGACGAAGCATTAACTGATTGCTTAATAGTAGTTGTGTGTTCATATTGTATTTTAATCAACTATTAATTGCTTGATCGACGTAAAAATATCATTTATATGTTTGTTTGAGACCATAACGTGTTTGTGTGTGCTTTTTTTATTTCTAAAAGTCAACGTAAAGTGGAAAGTGGACATAAATATTCGATATTTCTGAGGATATTTTAAAACATTTGGAAGAATATATGTTATTTACTAGTTCAGTGTTCAGTGACGATTCTTTCATATTTTGTGAGTAAAGATATGGCTAGCGAAGGTTTTGTAAAAGCACAAACTGATAACTTGCCCAAAGTAGACTCATTTATGCTGCTTGAATTTATGAAGTCAAACAGTTGTTTTAATGCAGAGGAAATAAGAGGAGTTAAATCATTATCGTAAGTACGATTTAAACTATGTTTTATTTATATAATATATACCAACCATATTTCGATGTGTGGTCGTTAGAAAATGATGTTTTCATGGTTGATTCCTAGACATATAGGTACATAACCTATTTAAGAATAAAAATTACCAGCATAGAAGTAGGTACTTACATTAAAATCGTCTTCACAAACAAAAGTAATGCCCTTCTCTTAAGTTTATTTTTGCTTGCGCCACCAGGTAAAGTAACAAATATTTTGTCTGGAGTTTTAATAGACGTTGATTTACACACTGGAACAATGCAATACTTGGAATACAAAGTTTTTTTTCGGCTTTATCCATTTAGAAAGCTTTCAGAAACAAATTAGGTCACAAGAACTCAGAGCGCGATACACGAATAAGAACGTAAACAAATGACGTCACACCATGAGGCAGCCATCTTTATGACGTAAAGCGCGTTTTGGAGGACCAGTTTTACCAGTTCTATATGACGGACGGTGTACGTCCACAGAGCACACCGATTCCGAATCAGAGTCAGATATTAAGAAAATTTTAACCCAAAATAGACAAATAGTTCAAGGGGAATGGCTACAGAGACATCCTCAGTTCATACCTTTATCTATCTAACAATCCTTTTTTTTCCCAATGTTTCATTCGTTAAAAAAACTCACAAGCCTTAATATGGTGAATTTCACTTTATCTTTTTTGTTTTTCAAATAATTACTTTTATACCTTTTTAAAGTAAGACACATTTGTTGTAGCGGATGGTTGTCATGTATCTGGTCCACAAAAATTCATAGTTTAAACAATGGAAAAAGTGCATACTACATAATTCCTCAAAGTGGCGAATTGATAGCAAATGATAAGGGTCTGATGCATATTTACTTTATACCAGAGAAGAATGGATATTATCCATGTGAAGTTTTGGTACACGTCGAAGGAAATCCTACCGATGTAGTTTTGAATCTCCGTGGACATGGTGCTCTACCTAAATTAGCATTTAAAGAAAAAGTTGTGGAATTCAAGTCCAACACACCTTACACTGACCGAAATCAACAAATTCTTCTACTTCAGAATGTTACTACATTTCCAATAGAGTTTTGTTTTTCAGATTTTGATGAGTAAGTTGATAAACTATTTATGTTCTCTAAACACATTCACTGCCAGGGGCACATCAGGGCACATCACATCACAATGTGCCCATCAACGCCTCTCAGGCGGTCAACGTCATATTTTAGTTTGTTTATTAGGATATGGAATTATTTTTGTTGTAAATACGTTGAAAAAGTGAAAAATAAACATGGTTTAGTATGAATGAATATTATAAAAAGCAAATATACTTAAAAACTTTACATATTGTAATAAAAATCCTCTAAGTATTAGTTTGATCAAGTTATTTTGACAGTATTCTCTGACTGGCTTTTACTTCTTGCATTTTTTCCATCCATAATATTGACAAGTGTTTGACAAGTGTTTTATCTTCGGAAAACGAGCCCTGAATTTACAAAAATATTGTAATAATAAGATAATCAATAAATACAATTTATCACCACAATATATTCGCGAATGTACCCACTGTATTTGAAACTAGGATAGTATCTCAGCTCATTGAAAGCAACAACTAGTACTCTTTACATACATATCCTTACTATGGCATAGAATTCATTTTGCAGGGCTTATGATGAAGAAAAAATGTTAATGGACCTGTTCATGGATTATCACAACATTAAGGTTTTATTAATACCAGAGAGACAACCAGGAAGTTCTTTGCTAGATGTTTTCAAATCAACGTATAAGTTTCTACTCGGCGAATTAAAAAGATTAATAGAAGATAAAGAATCCCTGGATAAATTATCAAAAGACGAGATAATAAAATTAATAAAAGGTAAGGTGAGGCATATTGATATAAAGTTTTGCCTATGAACAAAGTTCATCTACCGAGTATGTAAAAATTTATACTTTACCCCGTTTTTCCACTATTTTTTGTTTGTTTGAGATTGGGCTTCGACGTCTCCGATCATTAGCCTATCAAATAACGGCATAAAGCTGTTAGTTATTCGTGTTTATCCTAAGCGTCGGCTGGAAATCGCCACTTGTTCCCGCCTTTTTACATTAGTTAGTATAGTTTGGCAAGTTTATCTGAAGCTAAGGGCCATCGGGAAGAGGCGAGGAAACATGGCGCATAATCTGACAATACCAACGCCACTGAATGAATCAATATCAGTCAATTGAGGAAGTGAGGGGGAAAACACACGCACGCGCTGGCCAATAAGAAATCAGCTGGTCAGGCGATAAAAATCACCAATTATATAATTCGGAGAGTGTGGTAATTATGGTTTTCGTACAACGCTGCCAGAGCTTGAAGAAGCCCATAACAATTTTGGAAAAGTGCTCATCTTTTGATATTAATTATAAATTGAAAAAATGATGTTAATAGGAAAAATCCAAGGAAACAAGTACATTAAAGAATTAACGTTTAATCATATTGTTGGTATTGTGGATAATAAAAAGTTCCTTTTCTAATTATTATCACTACATACTTAGCACTTTAGCTGTTTCATAGTTAAACGTGGCAGCATCGAATGTTTTCGACTGAGTTCCTTTCACGGCTTCAGATGAGCTTACCAAAGTATAGGTTCCATTTATTTACATGTTGATAAGCATATCGCTTCTAGGCCAGCTTTGTTGCTACAGTATGTTGACTTATTTTATCTATCTCTTCTCGTCCTGGTATCGTATTTGAACATTCTCTTCGACCTCTTCACTAGCTGCCTGATCAGCTAATCTTTTCCCTTTTTTTTGCACAATGACTGGGAGTCCATATAAAATTAATATATTTACCTTAATTTTGCAGTTTTGTCACTAGGGTTAGGATGTTTTGTGTGAGAAGATCAAAGGAAAAGGTATTCTGAAGGACATTAAGAGAGTCTGAGCAGATTTTTATTATATTATTTGCAACAATAAATTCGTTAAATTATATGCGCTGTATCAAAATTACGACCCATTTATTTGATTTAAAAATGAATTGTTTGTCACCAATAGCAGCGTTAATATTTATCATATACAGATTTGTCTCCATTTAATAATAACCAGAAAACATTTCATTCATTGTGTTTTAATTCATAGAACATGTTAAACCACTAAATATACCAATAGAAGACAATACTACTGACATGCAACACGTTGCTAGCGAAGAAATTGAAGGACTAGGTGTGATAAATACCACAATAGCAAGTGATTTTCCAGACACAAGAAACGGGGTTGTACTGATATTCCACGGATCTCCTACAACAGGTAAGTATGTTAAAAGTTATGTTTTTCAAACATACAAAAATTAACTACATTACATAGAGGATAAATATGTGGCGTTATTTTAAAAATTTTCTTTAGCTATGACGTCTGAATCACCCTTATTGTTTCTTATAAATTATATGTAAATATTAAGATATTCCATCTGTACTTTCAAATTCATTTCGATTAGCCCCTGTATCAGTCACTAAACCCTCCACCACTGCATATCTTCATTCAGGGAAATGCAAGATTATTACAGGGACCTCCTCCGCTAAGTCAAGGACACGGTGAGGCCTACAAAAAACTATAAGAAGAAATAAAGGCAAATCCGATACTGGCAATGCCAATGCATCAGATTGTCCCACAATATAGTTTTAAAAAGGAATATACAGTTTACATTCCAGAGAGAACTGGGCTGGAACTGGGAAGCAGGGCCTCCTATAACAGCGAATATCAACTGGTACACTGATGGCTCTAAAACAGACTCTGGAGTAAGAACTGGAATATATGAGGTACAAGAGAAGATCACGATCTCCCTAAGCCTTGGGAAATATGCTACTGTCTTTCAGGCAGAGGCGATGATGTGCAATGCTGTGCAGAAGAGTGGATGAGATGGGAGGTGGATAGCCAAAGAATCGTCATCTACTCCGACAACCAAGCAGCACTAAAGGCGATACGCTCATATCGGATAACATCAAATCTGGTATGGGAGTGTCGCAAGGCCCTCAACATAATAGTAGTCATAATAATGTGACTCTAGCCAGGGTACCAGGTTACCAAGGAATAAAAGGCAATGAAAAGGCCGATGAATTAGCCGAGCAGGGAGCAGCAGAGGTCACGATAGGGGCAGAGCCTTCCTGTGGAATTGCTAAATGCCTAAAAATAGAGCATCCACAAACGGTTGACAACAGTTGTTGCGCTGGTGCTGGGAAACCTCAGGACAAAGATACGATAAATTATTCCTTAAAAGCCAAACTATCACACGACCTACTATGTCAAAGTCGAGAGACGACGAGGATGATGGTGGCTGACCAGACATTGTAGGCTGATGAAACATATGGACACAATTGGCCTAGCAGATGACAGCCTATGCAAGTTCTGCCTGGAAGAAAACGAAACTGCGGAGCACATACTCTGTGAGTGCGAAGGTCTAGCAAGGGTGCGGCTTCATTTACTCGGAGAAGAAAAGCCAAGGGAAGAGAGCTACGCAAGGGAGGCGGTATCCAGGCTAATAGGTCTCATAAAAAGAATAAAGCTAGATATCGAGCTCTAAATATAGGGAGGACCACAATAGGTCAGCAAAGGTCGCAGAGGTATAGGACAAAGAGCCACTCCAATTCTAATCTAATCAGTCATTCAGCACTTGCGGATTTGGGCTTGCGTCCTCCCTAGGTCTTGTCTGTGGCGCAACCTTTTTCTATGGACAAAATTCTATTCCTTTTGATTCAATGTGCCGCTAGTCTAGCAAAGTGAATATCGGCCTCTATATTCGCACTAACCAAAAAGTGAAAACAAGGTACATTTGGGAGCTATCAAAAAGGTAATTGATTACGTGGTTTGTGTAAAACGAAAAGAGTGTGAAGAGGGTTGGGTTGGTGAGGGTTGGGCTACTTATTGTTATATACAGTTGGTCGATCGGGAATTTTAATTTGATAGGTTGAGGAGTACACGTATTTATTTTATTTCAGATTATTACAAAGTAGCTAATCAAACATCAAAAGCATTGGGGGCGGATGAAATTACCAGTGTTGATAGATTAATTTGCCAAGAGCTGGTTTTAAGCGAATCCGCATACGCTAAAGAAATCAATCAAAAAATACAAACCAAATTAGAGAGCTTCCAAAAACCAGAGCGCGAATCTTTTGACGGTGAGTCTGCATAAGTATAATACTTCAATTAATGGCAATTCATGATAGTATTGGTAGTTTAGTTTTATATCGGTAATAAGTGCAAATAAGGCTAAGTCTGCACACTGAATAACCCTAATATTATGACTACTCCACGTGTCAATTCTTGACATACTGCGGACAGTACTTTAAAGTAAGAAAAAATGAAGAACGTGAAGAACTTGAATAGATGAGGCTTTTACTTGATGTAGATCCATAGTAAGTTACGAAATCAAACAAATTTATTTTGTAAAATCTACATTGTAATTACAATGTAGATTTTACAAAATAAATTTGTTTGATTTCATAACGTGAAGAACTTTGGTTCCTTTTAAGCAATAATCAAATTTTTTGAATCAATAAGTAAATACACATATTAATATAAGAATTTATTTTACTCTGGATGAAACTTCATTTAACAAAAATATACAGTAGTATTAATTATGAAAAAATCTTATCATTAAGTTGATTGGCACAAAGTACATTGTAAGTATTCTATTAACTGTAATTAATAATACAATGTATGCTGACAATCAACATTTTGCGCCGAGAGACTAGCTCTGAAACTGAGGAAAGAGCGCGAGAGCCCCCTCAAGGCACATAACGTAACAAAGTAACATAACGGTCAGATCCTTTGCGTCGCGACCCCCCAGCGCTCCAACCTAACGCAAAGAGCTAAAGTTCTAATAAAGTTCTAAAATCTTCAAAATGGTGAATAAGTTTGGAAAAACGTCAACGAGCTTCTTTTCAAAAATTGAATTGAACATAATATAGGACTCTATGGGGTCTATTCTGTAACTAATCCTTTAAAATTTAGATGCCTATTAAAAATAAGTTTTTAACGGGCCTTTAAAAATTTGTTGTTGAAATGCTATTCTGCAAGTAGGTATACATTTTAGAGGACACTTAAAAATTATATATTTCAAAGGGTTTCTTTTAAATTTATTTAAAATATATTTATTTATTTAATTTAATAGCTAATCTTTAATAAAAAGAAGGGAGAGTTATTGAAGATAGAAGAAAAACATAATAATAATATGTATTTGATGGTAAACCACAAATTACTCCACAAAAACTGTTTTTGGTTTCTTGCATGGAATTATTATATGTTATACAGGGTGTTTTCAAAAAACACTTACAACGTTCGCATAATATCCCATCTCTTGTAATTTATTGGCTGCTTAGTGAAAAATTATGTTTGAATGAGATATAATTTAACTTTGTAATTATCTTATTTTTCACCGTCATAATTATTCTTTTGTGAATAAAATCTCAAGTTTGGGAAAGTATATCCAACAATCTCCTCCCAACGTTTTAGCTGCAAATTAGTTCCTGTTACATATTCTAACCACTAACCATTAGTAGTTTGGAAGTTATTGAAAAAAATTATGAAAAATATTTTTTCATTTCATTGGTAAAAAGTGATCTTACAGACTTCATAAAAACATTAAATATCTTGAATACTACAAATTTTTTGATATGTGAAGGTTATGCGTTTTCACGTGGAAACCATTGAGGAATACAAAATAAAATAAAAATAACTTCAAATGCCAGTGGCGTAAAAAATGGGAGGGGAAAGATAATATATTCTTACAAATGTACACCACTGGATCAAAAATTGAAACATGTTTTCCTTCAAAATATGCCCTTTAGCATTTAAAAATCACATGCCAAATATCAAATCAATTTATTCATCCATTTTAAAGTTATCAAATTAAAACATTTAAATTTTTATAACTGCAGCACCCAGTATATCGAAAAGTAAATGGTCTAGACCACTTAATCCTTATATTACTTTGTACAATTTTACGAGAGGTATCTACATGCAAACGTTGTAAGTGTCATTTGAAAACACCCTGTATTACAGTTATAATGTTATAAAAAATGTCACGGGCGCCGAGAACGACTGAAAAACAATGAAGTTTTTTCACATTTTTCTAGACACTTCCTTGGAAAAGGGAAATACTTTAAAATAAATTAGTAGATATTTGAAAGGAATCACTCAAGTCCCTGATATACTTTTTTGGTGTAATCTAAATTATGCCTAAGAATAATATATAAAGATTGTTAATTTAAATTATTTCAAATATAATCTAACAATTTTCCTTACTTCTTGTGGTTTGCAATTAATTCTTCAATCAAGGCTTCACCAGAAACATCTACATACGCCATTTTTGTTATCGTTATTATTTAAAGGCACACTTTAACATCCCTTTAAAAATAATAGTTTTAACAGGCTATTTTAAAGGAATCCTTTAAAATTTTAAATGAAATGTGGTTTGTAGCGCCGGTTTAATTTTTAACGGCCTTTAAATTTTAGAGGAAGTTACAGAATAGGACTCTTAGCTCTGTTTGTTTTAAATGAACTTTGATTTGAGTAAATGTTGGTCTATATCATCTGAATAGTAGTAAATAATAACGCGTACACTATCCAGGTTTATGATCTCCTTACTTGAACTTGCAAATTCATCAAAAATTTAAATTTCTCACTATATTTTTCATGAAAACTAATTAAATCGAGCATTAGCATAACTAACGCAACAATAAACGTATCTCTTTGAAATTTTTCTGCCCCATTAACAGCTGTCGTTTTATTCCGTCTCTTATTTACATCGCTATATTATATTTCTACAATGGGACCTAATTTTTTGGCTGTGTCTTTATATTCTTTTACTTTTTGATCTGATTCATGTAGAATATTGCTCATAAATGCTTTTAATGACGTAATTAACTTCCTATTAATGTCCAAACCACGGGTATGTAATTTTTCGTTAACTATATTGAATATTTCTAAATTGTGTTCCCAAAATATAATAATTAAAATGGCAGGTTTATCAATTTATTAAATAAATTCATTGCCACTTTTCGAAGATCATTTTTTTTTCATTCTCATTGTCACTAAATGTCCGAAGAATTATAATAAATTTCATGTCATCATCATCATCTCGGGTTATTTTATTTTTTATCTCTATTTTTTTACTGGTTTATTATTTTATTATTCGTGGTCCCTGCGTAGATCCGGCTCTGAAAATTTGTAATACAGTGATAAATTGTTTTTTTTTATCAGACACCCAGTATTTGCAAATTGAAAACAACATACCGATTGTTACGAATGAATTCTGGAGCGAATAGTAGATTATTTCTTCAAATATATTTCGTCATTTATTATATTGTAGATGATTACGATATGTTATTAAAAAATATTGATACTTTGCAATTTGGAAAGAAGTTGACCAAAGGTAGTAAAAATGTTAAGGGAAAGAAAAACAAGAAAAAAGGTGAAACTGATGAAAGCTCCAAAGAAGACAGCAAAAAAAAAGAGGTATATAAACGATTTAAAAATAAAATAAATCTCAATAATTGTTGGATTTATTATTTTAGAGTTCAGATAAACAAACAAATAAAAGTGAAAAGAGTGCTAAGTCCAGTGGAACCAAAGGTTCGAAAAAAGGTCCAAGTATAAATTCAACATTTTTGGATATCAATCCTCAAATGTGAGTGAAACTTTTTGCCTTTTATCATGAAAACTTTCAAACACGTACAGTACAAAATAGCTATTTACCTAACAAGTGCCGAAAATGAATTTTTCCGCACGAGTCTGCCGTTGCGGAAAAACATTTTCCGCAAGTGTTAGGTACAATAGTTTTTCTAGGAGTATTCTTTTTCATATCTTCTCTTTGATTTTTCTGGTAACAGGTCCGTTTTCACATTTTCTGCTGCCAGAAGAATTTCATAGGGAACTCCCTCGCTTGTATTTTCATCGATTCCCTCGAGACAAAAAATATTCACTTATTCACGAGCAAAATATTCAAGAAATGCACTGACAATTTTCTGACAATAAACAAACAAAAATAAAAGTAAATAGCTGGTTAGTTACACATGGTAACTAAAGCATTTCGCAATCACCATAATATACCGGCTTATTATTAATTTGATATATTGAGGTGGAAAATCATTTCCACACGGTGCGGGAAAATTAATTTTCCACACTAAAATGTGTGTGGAAACTTCAATTTTTCACCCGCTCGTAGAAAAACTTATTTACAAAGGCTGCTGTTTGGCGAAGGTAGCTAACATTGAAACAAGTTGCTACATCGTCTAAGGTCCGGTTCTATCACCTCTGGTCAAGAGTGATAGTTTGTCAACCACTGGTTAGGTGTTGACCTTGAGGTTAGGGAAAATGTGTTCTAACATCATGTGTCAGCTAGTTTTGACTAGTGATTACTTAACATCGATAGATTCCGTGAATGTACTATCCATTATAAAGATATTGTAGAAAATTTGACGTTTCCGCCTAAAAATTGCATTCAAAAGTTAGGTTATATGTCAAAATACCTTGTCATCGACAATTTATATGTCTCTATGCACCTTGTTTTGTCAGATTGTTTTCGTTTCTATAATGGAAGAACAAAAAATAAATGAAAATAAAAGTAGGGGAGAAACTTGATGCTCTATTGGTATTAACCAAAAAATATTATAAAAAA
>CAJUYI010000559.1:0-10485 GCA_910591695.1 Galerucella pusilla | reverse complement strand
GAAACTGTAGATTTCGTGCACGGCAAAAGTTATTTAGATCTCTCACAGAAGGTATAATAATTTTCTCTCTATAACGCTCTTGGTTGACAGTAAGTGGATTCTGATTATCATCTTCAACGAAATGAGGACCAATCATTCCATGACCAGATACCGCGCACCAGACGGTAACTCGAAGACAGTAGAGTGGTTTCTCTACAATGACATCAGGACGTTCAAATCCAAGGAATCTGGTTGTTTGTTGATTAATATAGCCGCTAAGATGAACGTGACTCTCGTCTGAAAACCATATGTTTTTCAAAAATTTCTCTTGCACGTTTATCCGCAGCATTTAGTCGTTGTCCAACTTGAATACGGTATGGATAACCACCAATTGATTTGAACATGCGACGTAAAGACGTTTCACTAATGTTGAGTTTACATGCAGTACTTACAAGACTTCTTTGAGGTGATTGCACAACTTGGTTAAAAACACGTCCTTCATTTTCGTTAGTGCATACTGTTTTTCGACGACCTGAAGAACCTTTACGTTGACACAATACACTACCAGGGCGACGAAATTAACAGCTAACATCACACTTTTACTAGGAGCTGCTTTATTAAATTTTTGTTGATATTTTATTGACACTTGTTCTAAGCTTGGACCATCATTACGACCTTTTCCGTATAAACGAAAATAATGCTCTACCAAAAAAACTTTTTCTTCCGTTCTTAGAACCATTTTTAAATCAAATTTAACTGCAGCGTACTATTAATATATCAACTAATGACAATTAAGTCAAATATGACAAATAAATATTACATAAACAACTCCACAGCACTATCTGTTTCGGTACTGTTTATTTTGGCGGATACCGTACTTGGTATCGTTATAATATTTCTACTTTCAATTCACGATTGGGGATGTTCGTTTGTAACGCCAATGGCAAGAAACTGCGAAATAGATAAACTAAGCCGATTTTGATTTCTGCGCAAGACAGTTGGCAAACTTCACGTGGCTTCTTATGTGAAACGCAGTCAACCAATAATAACAAAGAAATGAATTGAACAAAATAAATGTAGTATAAAAAATAGTAAGTCTAGCGCAGTTGTAGGCATTGTAATAGTTTTTAAAAGAGGTTATTGTTAAGGCGTTAACAAAGTTTTGAGCGTTTTATTGTAGAGAGTTCCAAATGTCAAACTCTAGATTTTTTAGGAAACATTCGCGGCATTTAGTACAGTATTTTTTTTTTTCAATTTGAAGCCTGGTATCGGTTTTCAGAGGAAAAATATGTTCAAATTATTCATTAAGCAGGAAGACTGTTACTCTGAACTGAAGGAAATTGAAGCAGGAGTACCACAAGGCAGTGTATTGGGGCCAGTCCTTTACCTAATATACACCAGTGATATTCCTGAATTAGAGCATGACACGATAGCCACCTTTGCTGATGACACTGCTGTTATGGCTGTAGGCAAAGATCACGAAGAAGCGGCAACAAATCTTCAAACATCAGTCAATAAAATTAACCATTGGACTAAGCAGTGGCGAATTAAATTGAATGAGGCTAAATCCGCCCATGTCAATTTCACAAATAAAAGAGACCAATATATCCCTGTTAGCATAAACAATATCCAAGTGCCATATGCTGATACGGCAAAATATTTGGGTATGACACTGGATGCTAAGCTACGCTGGAGAGCTCATGTCAAAAAGAAAAAACTAGAATTAGATATAAAATTTAGAAAAATGTATTGGCTGCTCGGACGAAATTCCACCCTGTCCATATACAATAAAATACTTTTGTACAAACAGATTCTTAAGCCCATATGGGCATATGGAATCCAGCTGTGGGGTTGCGCCAGTAAAAGCAACTTAGAAATAATTCAGCGATTCCAAAATAAAGTATTAAGGAGCATCGTCAATGCCCCCTGGTACAGCAGAAATGGTGACCTCCACAGGGACTTGGAAATGGACACTGTTAATCAAACCATTAACAAATTTGCTGAGAGTCATGAACAGCGACTTCTTCAACATGTCAATGTAGAGGCCATCCAGCTCCTAGACAATACAAACCAAATCAGAAGACTTAAGAGGATAAAACCTTTCGAGTTAGTGTAAATTGTGTTAGGTAGTACAAAAGCAGAGTACAGTGCTTGTTTGTGTACACGATAACATTAGTGTAGTGAGTTATTAGAAAAATTAAGGGATTCTAGTGAGTAAGTCCTTAGCCTTAGGTTTTGCATCGTTAGTAAATTAGGTTAGAACAGAATTATTCATTGATCTAATAAGATCAGATTATAATGTAAAAAATGCCCTGCGGGGTGTTTATTATATTAAAAAAAATGATTCATCTTTTTTCGTGTAATAAATATTTCTACTAGGTAATATATTCGCACACTTCATTCTAAAACTAGGCAGTGCAACTAAGTATTTAGTTCATTCGATCAGACATTTTATATTCCAGGAAACCTAACCGCATTAAAATATTGTAATATAATTTAACTATTATTATTCCATATAAACATCTTGTGGTATTTTATAACAATGAATTTCACACCATTTGTAAAAATATCCACCGACTCTAATATTATTCAATAATAAATATGGTAATTAACCGTATCGAAATACCAGTCACGAAACAGTAGTTTTTATTTTTATCACTTTTTTTTCGAAATATCTGGTATAGCATTTAGTGCCACTATTACGACAATCAATTTAAATCTAAGAACTTTTTCTAAGCATTATCTGCGTTGTAAAACAGAAGAAATTAAATCATTATTGATACATAAGTTTGAGATTAATTCGTCGGTTCAATAATAAAAAAGTGGTTATATGGGAAAGATGAATTAGTAAAAGTTATAAAGGAGACAAGGAACTGGGACAAAATACCGGCAGCATAAAAGCGTTCTGTTTGATTCTAAGGCTGGCTATAATAGACGTCGATCTGCAGTTTCCATATTCTAGATTCATATCTGCAATACACGGACCGCTGGAGAAGTTCCTGAACGGTAAAGTTTCGCCGTGCGATCGACTGCTTAGAGCTGCCGGAACCATCATCAAAGATTACAGAATAAAATATAAGATGTTTCACTCTAGGGCGGTTTGATTCAAGTTGCTGTCCCAAACGGACGCCGCTCTCATAAATTATGTTTACGATTCGCTTTTGTTGTCAATAACGAGACCGGTAGATACCAGAACAGTTTGAAGAGCTTATTTTATTTTAAGCTATACAGGGGTAATGAGAGAAATACATGCTTATTTAAATTAATAGGATTCTTTATCACAGAGGTTTATTTTTAAATGTTAATTATTTCGAAAAATGTTCGGGATATGAATTTGAAAAGGTAAGTGAAAAATAAACTTGAATTTTTAAAAATGAATCAATTCACAGTTTTTATCCAGCAGCTTGGTAATTTTGTGATTCTTATTAATAATCTATCAGATATTTATCACAAATTTTAATTAAATATACTCATTAGCCACCAGAATAATAGGGCCACTAAATCTTAAATTTTGAACTTTAAATAACGCGTATTTTTTGGATTGACAAGTTTAAAACAGTAAAAAGAGAAGCAGCTGCAGAATACCTTTATTAAAAATTTTTATAAATGTTGTAAAATACCAAGTTTGGAGTTTGGTTTATGTGTTAAATTCAATCTATTGTCTTTCAAATCTTTCAATATACATTTGAGAGTAAAATATATATACGGACTCTGGTGTAGAGACTTGCATAATATTTGAAAGGAGATTGATTACATGGATGATAATAAGAAAATTTAGTAAATTCGTTCAAAAGGAACTGACCAATTCCCCTTTGGTTAGCTATAGAATTGAATTTTTGGATAAATATATTTTCCATCGCAATAACGTTCTCAACAATGTCCCTTGATGGTACCATTGTCTAATATAAAGAATATATTAGACAATGATGGTACACTTAAGCCACTAAATTCATCCTTCTTTGTTGTGTGAGCTTTTAGTTCACAGAAAAAAGTTTCTCTGTTTATTAAATTATCAGCCGAATGGGCAAACTTTAAGCATGTTTCACCTGAATGTTGTATTAGACATTTTTTTAACAAATACCCCGTAACATACACTAAAGCATTTCCTTCTAGGCTTGATAGATTTTGGTAATATGTTGTAAACACTTTTAAAGGCAAATTTTTAGTTTCTGTAGGAAAAGTGGACTGTTCTAGGCATTCTTTTGTTAGTTCAGAACCAATAGTTAAAAGAACTTCGTTTACGTCATCCATACAGTTTGTGCCCTCAAAATGATCAAACATTTTTAGAGAAAATAGCATTTTATACGCGCTACAAAATTGTACGGGGGTTGGATTTTTGGCATTACCACAGCAACTTCGTATTTGGCCAAAAAAGTTTTCGAGGCAATCCTGATTGAGGTTTCGTGTGGGTAAAAATTTATATCCTCGCCATTTTAGAGTTTCCCATAATGACAGAATTTCTTGAATGGTTATTTTCCATCCAGATATAAATTTCAATTGCTTAGTAACTCTTTTATTTAGATAATTAAAAACCTCAAGTTTATTAAGTAATTAAGTAATTAAAATATCTAGTGTTCAAGCTTTACTATTAAAGAGAAAAATATTAATATGATTTCTTGCTTATTTCAACAATTGATTAATAAATTTAAAAAACCTATACAACATAAATATAAAACACGAGCGACACCGTTCTAAAATAACAGCGCTCGACGGGCGACGTCCCGTATAATATACAAGTAAGGACGTACTGTACCATCCAAGACACCAGACCACCAGCGGCATCGGTGCTTTACGCGATAAATTCGAACGAGTGAAACATCTTATATTTTATTCTGTAATCTTTGCCACCATGCACGGACCGCTACAAGCGGTTGCTGCCGACCGCTCGCCACTTCCTCCCCGCTGAGTACCAATCCATTTCTCTCGGCAGGCAACCGGTTCAGCCCGCTCCCACCTCACTCACTTTATCGAATTCCATCTTGTAACTGAATTCGCATCAGTATTATTTTGCGGTCGAACACAACTGCCCCAAGGAGTCGTAGTCGATTGAATTATGCGGTCGTGTTGCAGTCGTGTACGAATTCAACGCGACCGCTCTAGAGCAGTCGGTCTCGACGGCAACATCCGGTCCGTCTATGGCAAGCCTAACTAGTTATAATTTATAATTTTGAAGAGTAAAAGTGGATACGTGCAACAACTATAATTACTTGCACTTTCTGTGCATTTTAACGAGCAAATTTGAAAATAAAAGTAAACTAAGTGTATGACCAGTTCAGTTTTTAAACGACTAGCGGAACAATATCTACGTTCTTGAGGATATAGGATGTAACGGCAACTGGCCCTTCGTACTTGGTGTCACCAAATGCACGATTATACCTTGTTGTGCCATTTTGTAACAAGATCGACTTTTCTGTCGGAAAGTAACTGACTCTAACGATGAAGGTGTCTCAGGGTCTGAATCTTCATCTAAAGTAGATTGTTGACTCTTGTTAATGGAAGTCAGTTAGTTTGGGCACCAATTGAGTTGTCATTTCCCGCATAAATAAGTAAAAATATCCGGTTTGTCAGTTTAACCAAAAAAAATGTCAACTTTTAAACTTCACTGACATGTAACACATCTCGCACGAGACACAGATAAATGCGTCTATTTATATTATTGTATTTTTAGCAGAGCGATTCTTTTCAGACACTAGTGGCTGGCCACAAAGTGTCTCGTCTGAAAGCGCTCTAAGAGTGAAGTGGACAGAACGCACATTTAATCCAAAAATGACTAATATACTAACTTTAAATAACTCAATACCATAACTAAGCGGACCTTCCTCCGCTACATTGTGTCATAATGTGCGAAGCAAGGGCAGCACTAACCCGACTGAAAAAAGCATCAGACCATGACGTGTCACATGGGAGAGGACTCACAGAGATAAGGCATATGGATGATGACATTTTCAAAAGGCCAACAGACCACATGACAACCAAATATATCTTTCGCAAGAACTTCGAAATTGTCATCAAAGATCGAAAGGAGCGTGAGGAAGAGAACGCACCACCACTTAGTAGAGCGAATGAACTGATCTGGTATACAGACAGATAAAAAAATGAATTCGGCGCCGGAGCGGGCATATACAGCAAGACGAGCAAATATGAAGGGATCGTCTAGCTTGGCAAATACGCTTCTGTATTTCAAGCAGAGGTCTATGTAATACTTGCATGTGCAAGGGCAAATAATATGAGAGCCTACAACAACAGGCAAATACATGGGAAGGAATTCATAAAAGAACCATCAGAAAAAGTAGCTAAAGAACTGCTCTCAATGAGCAGGAACAAACTACGCACCATTACGGACTGGCTGGATAGGTTGTAGTCAGAACACTAGGTGTATCCACAATAAGCCCTGGAGGCTGAGGTGGTACCGGCGAAGGGACGGCTCCTGAGAAAAAAAAGCGAAAAATATCACTTTTGCATGCGACTAACCTGAAAATTTTACGAAAGGTATAGTGACACTAAAGCGCCATTTTTAAAGGTTTGATTCGTTCAGAATATTAAGTTAAGGTTTTTCGTCATCGGAACATGTTATCTATGATCGGCACCTTCTTGAACCTGAAAAAAATATGGAACCTGTCTCGCCCATAGAATTTATTAATTTCCTACTTATAAATACTATCTACCTATAATATGTTTTTAGGCACCTAATCAAACTGTCAAACCTGATAAAAAGCACAAACAAAAATCAGGTAAAGCTGGCTTATTACTAAATTTCACAACAACCGTAACACAACAAACAGTGGATTCTAGACATGTTGGTAAGTGAATTAGTTAATGTAAATGATTTTTTCAAAAATAATTCAAATCCTATTACTTGAAAAGATTTATTAAGGTACATGGAAATATTTCACGTATATAGCCTGAGACACTCTGTATATATGATTTATATATAGTATTTCCATACAGTATGTTTCAATATTTCAGGTATTCCTGTTTTATTTATTGACAATGCTGTACCAAATAGATACGATGATATCGAGGGAATCATAATTAATTTATTAAAAACTAACTGGGAGTTAAATATCAGTTTGGAAGAGTTGAAGTGTACCTCTTCGGTTATTTTAAAAGAATCCAGCGTAATGTATTCTGTTTTAAAAGATATTAAAAGATATAAGAAAGCAGAGTCTAACTATTTCAAAATAGAATACTGTCCTCTACCTATAAGTGAATCCTTTGAGCCAGAGACAGTGTCAGTTGCTCGTACACAGGTAAGATTAAGAACAACTTAAACGAAGTTTAAGAGAATTTACTACTATTACACAATAATTCTTTCGCGAACGACTTCGCATCGTCAATATTAGTGTATTGATTTTTATACAGTGTGGAAACCACTTATGGAATAAAATTCTTTCTGTCATTATTTTAGCAAATTTTAAAAAATGCCGAGACACGTCAACTTTTAAATTGAGTTGTGCGTTATGTGAACATAAATTTAAATGTACAGGGTGATTCACGTAAGTATGCCATAGTCAGTGTTTTTTTAATGGAACACCCTGTATATTTGCATATTTTTGAAATCCTCATTAAATATGCAAATATACGGGATGTTTCATTAAAAAAAACAACACCGACTATGGCTTACTTGCGTGAATCACCCTGTACATTTACATTTATGTTTACATAACGCACAACTCAATTCAAAAGTTGACGTGTCTCAGCATTTTTTATAATTTTCTAAAATAATTACATAAAGAATTTTATTCCATAAGTTGTTTCCACACTGTATGTGGAAGATGTTATTTCATTTTGTTTTATGAATTATTATTATTGTTCTTTTATATCTATTACTACTATTATTCTTCTTTTGTATTACCGCCACAATAGTTACTTCCTCAATTTGATTATTATATTTTCCCACAGTAGTTATTATTTTAATTCCGATATTCCAAAAGTGTCCAAAATATTATTAAGTTCTGTGGATTTGTTCCTCAGTTATTATAATGTTGAGATTAACTGGAATTCATTTCCCTCGTTCTTCCTTATTTCCACACCTTTTGTAATAATATCTTGTTATGACTGATTATTCTTAGGCATTTTATAATTGGCCAAAAATGGAGCCGTCAAAACGTGAATAGATATAACATAAGTCGACTTTTTTAGATTGAATAGTACATTAGGTCTACATACCGAATCGTGACTGAAATGCAACTGCCTCTCAGAGAGTAATTAGTCGATCAGGAATTTCATCTTCAAAACCTACTGAGGTTTCTTGAATATCATTTCTGGAAAATAAAGTTTTAAGAAATCCTTCAGAAGTACCTACTTTGTAGAGGCTATTTTTTAGGTCAATCACTTTTGCAATTAAATTATTGGAATCGAGAGGTCCTCGATCTACCTTATGAACTGTTAAATAAACATATGATCCTATTGCAATCGACTTAAATTTTTTTTTGGATGCGTCAGTCATCCTTTCAGCTGTTTTTTTTCTGACCAGAGAAAGATTGTTGTCTCTCAATTTCAATTTTATTGTGAGTTGCACAAAGTGAACAAATCCTTGTATCTAATTTTGAAGATGGTCCGGAACTTAAAATTGTACAATTTTAATGCATTGTGGCATTACATATCTCACAAGTGAATTTATATTTTTCTGTAATTTTTTCATTACAAGCACAACAATATACAATACTATCACTTAAAGTCTCTGTCGCATTTTCTTCCATATTGTAGTGTTGAATGCTACTCTATAAGTCCGAATCAAGATTATCTTCTGGTATTTCCCGGTTAGTGTTGTTGGTTAATGAAGGATTCATTATATCTTCAAGTTCCTCTTCTGTTCGAAGTTCTTTAATTACAGAATCTGGCAAGTTTGTCGATTTTAATCCAAGTTTCGGATCAGCTCCAAACAATGCACGTGCAATTCCTAATGTCTGTCCCTAAACTCTTGTAGACCTAATGTACTATTCAATCTAAAAAAGTCGACTTATTTTATATCTATTCACGTTTTGACGGCTCCGTTTTTGGCCAATTATAAAATGCCTAAGAATAATCAGTCATAACAAGATATACATTCTTCTGTTCTTGTTTTGCCGGCATTTTATCAATTTGCCTGAATTGGTGTCGGCATAACAAAAAATGCATTTTATGCTCGCGTTTTGCCGGTTTTTTGTAAAATGCCTAGGCAATTTATAAAAAGCCTAAATTTACATTATGCCTACGACATAATATATACTGTTCATCTTGTGTATATTACTATCAGTATTAACCAAAACTTCTGCATTTATTTAGACAAGCTTCGCCACTCCTCAAAGCTCCGGAAGATCCAAGACAAAGAGGAGAAAAGGAGGCGGCGGTAGCATTATTAAAAGTGAACGATTGGATGATTCTGACAGCCGTTCAAAATGTAAGAAATGTTTGTTAACCTTTTTTCTTGTAAACTTTTAGAAAAGTTTCACTTATCTTCTAATACCCTATTACAAGTATTTGTTAATATTCTCTAACTAGAATTAGAATAGGTAGTCCATTATCCAGACAAGCGTAATTTATACGTATAGTTCGCAAGCTTGAAATATGACATTTTGAACAGGTTCAAGGAGCCTATTCTCGAATGTCGAATGACATTTGTCGTATTCGACATATGTCGATAGAAATTGTCGCACAACATTGGCATCTGGCATTCTCAAATGAGTTCGACATCTAAGTCGCATGAGATAAATTTTGTCGAATAACATGAACTAGCAACACCGAAATTTTGATATTATATCGTGTTCCATGCCACTTCTCTTGTAAAGTTGTAAAATAATGAGATTACAGTAGTAGTTATATGATCTGTGATGACAGTAATGATTTGGTTATTTGTTAGAAGTTAGAATGTACAATGTACTTACTCGAATGTAGAACAAGAATAACAAGATAAACATGGAAAGTGAAACCAAAAAAAAATTATTGCACCCAAAACCGAAAACGAACAATAATAAATTTAATGCAAGAAAAAGAAAATAAGCCTCTTTTATCAGGAAAATTTTCCTACCTTTGACCGTTCTACAATTTGTCTATCAAAAATTTGCGAAGGCGACATTTGAGAATAAGAATATTCAGATTTTATTCGACAAAGAGGATTTCTCGCATGCGACAAAATATGTCACGGTTTGAGAATAGGATCCCTGGACACTTCCTCAAAAGTGTGCAAACAGTGTAGCACTTTTTGTCCAACAGTTTTGGATCCTAACTGCATGTTTCCAGCCTATTCAAGTCGTGTACGGTTGGTTGTTATCAATTATGATCAGCATGTTGTCAATGCTCAGTTTGTGATAAGACATTACCTGATCTGATCTGAAAACCTGCCGAACAAAAATAATTGCTCTACCTGCGAGCCATGCATATAGCCAAACACGGGGATCTTTTTGCTGCACTGTGCTAAAAAAAGCAGAGGTGGGTGCGCACCAGTGCACACAGTCGAATACACTATTCGACACAGCTGTATCACTATACACTTACTCACGGTATGTTCTTGCGCATGTAGCCGAC
>CAJUYI010000558.1:91969-120966 GCA_910591695.1 Galerucella pusilla | reverse complement strand
CCTACACAAGTTTAGTAAAATTACTATGGAAATTTTTAACAGTGTAGCTATTATTTCCATTACAATTCATAATAATATCGGTTTCCTCATTGTCCTTCATTACCGTGTATTTTGTTTTTTTCTCGTTGATCACTAGACCATGTTCTCTCGCTTAAATACGCTTACAGGTTCTTTCCTGGATCTTGCCATGTGTACCTACTATGTCGTCCGCATATATGCTAGACATTGATGTTTACTCCCATAAATTAAATTATTTCATTCAATTATACCACGTTTTAACTCATACATTTTCATAATATTGTGGAGATCCATTACATGTTCAATATTCCTATCCAGTTCAATATTAATATCTCCTAATATAAGGATAATAAATATAATGAATTTTTGAGAACATGTACCTACATCAAATCATCAAACTTATCTTTGAAAATTGTTACTATTACCTTTGATGATGACCTGTATTTTGTCTCGTGAACTGGTGAATTCAATTTCACATAAATCACCATGGACGGGCATAAAAAAACGTGTAGCAGTCAACTTTTTTACGAGAAGTTTTCTATTACAAAGGATCGCAGCACCTACATGTTGTTCGTATCAGTGTTGAGTCAATGCTCAGAAACAAAAAAAAACTGTGAACAGCAAACTCTTCAAGAATCAAATGTATCTCCTCAATCCCTTTACATTGATATGTATTTATAGTGGACGTAATATTTTTAATGCAGCTATCTAATCGTATATCCCCTTTAAGTTATATTGCGGACTATGACGGTATCGTATCGAATTACAGTCGAACAAAAAGCCGACAGCTTTAAGTTCGCACAATATCTATAACGTCAAGTATACTTAATACTAGAAACAATATTCTATTATCTAATCGGTCTAAATAAACGCTAAACCTGCCACTATCTTTCGGTTGAATTTAATTTTCTTAGTAATAATAATAATAATCGGGTGTAATATAACAAGACCGAATTTATTCGATTTAATAAACGATGGTCGCTTTATATTCGAAAGATTATTTTTTGAATCATTTATTTACCAAGAAATAAATATTTTTGACTCATATTTCCAATTATTAACATGTATAAAGTGTTGCCGCTATCAAGGCGCTGTCAGTCGAGACGATGTGATTTTTTTCGCAAATGGGGGGGGGGGGGGTTGAATTATCCGAGAATAAATTTTGACAAATGAGGGAATTAATCTTCTATATATATTTTTTCAATTTTTATACGTAGAAACCAATCTAAATGTTCACTGTTATGTTTACCTTACTGCCACAAAAAATAATCGCAATAAATATTATTATGTATAACTAGGAAAGATGATGATTGTTTTTTGTTTGTTAGGATCTACTCAACAAACTATTTATCGAAAGCTACATCTCTGAGTAACATAGGCTATTTTATATTTCCTGTAAAGAGCCCGTGCGAAGATGGGGAGGGTTACTAGTATAATATACAAATATTAAACAATTTCAATTTTAGAGTAACAATATTTTCTAAAGCAAGTGAACTAGATTATAAGAAAATAATTTTTTTTTGTATGCACTGACAATGTGCCTTGGTTAATGGGAGAACAAAAATATGAATTTTTCTATACCCACATTTAGCAAAAATACTCAAAGTGATGTCTGAGCCGTCAGAAAGTGAACATAATGTCATTTGGCAGATGTGAATGTGAATATTGATATTGATATTTTTCAATTTGAACTTTTTACCTTTCACCTTCAAACTAACCAGCAGTTCATATTTAGTTTTGATATTAAAGTTTGCATGTGATATTTCAGAACTTTTCTCGAAAATAAGTCCAAATCCCAAAACTCCGTAAATTTTACTTTTAAGTTTAAACTATAATAGTCTATAATGTATTTGGTGTTTTGATATATGTATCCAAATAGGTCGAGAGTGTCACTCATACAATTTGATTTATTGGCAAACTGTTAACAAAAATGCACTTAAATACTGTTCCTTGTACTATTTCAAATTTGGAAATGTTTTTACGTTAATATGGAAGATTCAGAAAAACTTGAAAATATTTTAAAATCGCTAAGCCCTTTCTATTATTTTGTACACATAAAAAATGATACTCAATCTTCAAAATATAATTTATTTATAATTTCAACAAGAACAAATCTAGGAAGAAAATTTAGAGCAAATTACTTGAAGTTGAAATAAATTTTTTACATAATAAAAATGCTGAATTTCTTCATTTAATCTAACTTGCAGGGGGAAAATTCTATAACTCGTTTCTACTATATCCCGAGACTACTTCACGAAACAAAATCTAATAAAGATCCTACTGAAGGCAAGACGCTTTCGCAGATCGCTGAGTTCAAATCCAAAGGCAAAATGACAAAGTGAGAGCTCGGTTTAAAAATCCGGGCAATTTTATCGCCATGTTGTCTCCAGAGTTTCTTGTAAGCGTTTAATTTTTGTGTCAATTTTTTCTCATCTAACCCTCGATCTAACCTAATATTGTAAGTAGGAAATATTTAATTTTTGGTAGATTTGGTTTTGAACTGATTTTAAATATATTTCCACCTATAACAAACTAGCATGGGATGAGAAAACTATTGTTGATACATAAAATAATGTACTAGATGAATTGCTGTATTGCCATGCTTTCCGCAAGTATGTGAAAGGAGGTTTCTTCTTTCTTCTTTCTTGCTCGACTAGTTTGACCTTTTTGAAGTACCCATTCAGGAGGCCTTTTAGGACATCTGTCAAAACTCTACAGTCTTACTCAGACGAAGGATTTATTTGTAGTTTCCCAAGAGTATCTTTTGATCGTCTTAGTTCTACTAGATTCCTCCAATGGTCAGATCTTATAATATTTTGGCCTCCAAAAGAGTGCCTCAGTCCCTCTTTTGTCTATAGTTAATCTGCTATTTTATTTCCTTTTATTCTAGTTTGTCTTGCAACCCCATAATAAAGCGACGATATTATTTTCGTCTAGTTCATTGACTATTCCCCAGGCAGTATTATGACGAGTTTCTGAGATACCACCGATGTCCTCCTTTATTTGATCACCTGGTAAAGAACATTCCACAATATTTCGTTTACTCTGCTTCTGGGCTTATGGATTTAATAATAAAAGTTTATAAATCTCCCATAGTACAGTAAGCAGTAACAGATACTTAGTCGGTTAAATTTAGATACTAAAACATAAATTAAATTTATTTTGTAATAAAAATCGCAAATTTTTTTGAAAAACAAATTTAACATTCATTTATTCATTGAAATTAAACTGTTGAAAAGGAGCGGATAGCTCACCTTAAGCGCTTTGATTTATTTCATCTAAAAAAATGTTTCAAATAAAAAAATGTAGTTTAATAACGGCCACGTTTTAAAACATTGTGTACTATACAGTGTATCTGCAAAACAGTGGAAGGTATCAATGATGAAGTCTGACTGTAAATGAAGCCAAAAAGCTTGCAAAAAATAAAAAATTAAATCCGCGTTCCGTATTTAATTCGGTGTGGATGGATTCGGTCCCGGCAGGTCATAGATTAAAATGTGTAAATTTTAATCCCTTTATCTATAGGCGTATTGGGTCCCAATGGTACTTAACTACCTGAAGATATTCTTCGGGGAAATGTACCTCTTTTCGGAAATCCAATCCTCCCTCTTTTTATTGTATCTGAATGTTTAAATTAAATACTATTTCATTCATTGTTTATATTTCATCGAGTGCATTTCATATTTCAGATCAATTTGTCTGTTGTTTTAAACATTTTAAAAATGAATATAAATATTATTTTAAGTGAAAAAGGAAAACAAATGTTAGTGATAAATAACTTTAAATATAGTTTTCAAAAGTGCTTAAAAAGTGGAGAAAGGCGTTGGATATGTACAAATAAAAAGTGTAAATCATATATACTTAGTTTGGGTGAATCGAAAGATATAACTTTGACAAAACATATTGAAGAGCATTGTCATAGCGCAAATATAGAAAAATTGAATCGCCAAATTGTAAGCTCTTCTTGCAAACGCAAGGCAGTTGAAGACTTGTCTGAAAAGCCTGCAAAAATTATTCGTCGTGTACTTCAAGAGAATCTGCCATCAACCATTACAACAAATGACGTAGCAAATATTAGAAGGTATATGTACTGCTCCCGTAGGAAAATGCAGCCGGCATTGCCAAAAAACATCGATGAAACTTTCGATATTTTAAAAAACAAAAACATTGGAACAAATACTGGTGAACCATTTATCTTATTTAGTAATGAAATAGACCAGATCGTTGTATTTTCATGCAAGTCAAATATTGAATTTTTGGGAAAAGTTAATCGAATTTATTTAGACGGCACATTTAATTATTGTCCACAATTTTTTTGCCAATTCTTTACTATACATGGATATTTTAATGGACACTACATTCCCTTAGTGTTTTCATTGTTGCCTAATAAATGTAGTTCAACTTATCAAAAATTATTTAATATTCTCGAAGATATCGCTTTAAAACACTCTACTAGCTTACATATCACTGAGGCAGTTATAGATTTTGAAATAGGTATTCATACTGCTATTCAAAAAGTTTGGCCAAAAGCCCATGTTATTGGCTGTCGATTTCACCTTGCACAGTCATGGTATAAAAAAATACAAAAATGTGGTTTAATATCAATGTACAGCGAGGAATCTTCTGAAGTTGGTAGATGGCTAAGGATGACCTTTGCTTTAACGTATTTACCTCCTAGGGAAGTGAGTGATTGTTTTATTTTTGATTTGCTTTCAATAGCACCAGACCAGGAAAACATAAAAAAATATTGCGATTATTTAATTGAAAATTATATATCTGAAGAATCTTTATTTCCTCCATCCCTTTGGGCAAAAAATTCAGCGGATCTTACTCGCACTACGAATGCCTGTGAATCCTTTCATAGCCATTTTAATAATTCTTTTTATAAAGCCCACCCGAATATATTTGTTTTTATTGAAAAACTAAAAGAATTTCAAATGGAGACCTATGTTAAAATGCAAAGTACACATATTATGTATAAAACGCGAAATAATAAAATAAAAAATCGCGAAAATTTCATAGCAAAAAAAATTGACGAATATGAAAAAGGAAAAATAAGTCGATTTTTTTTCATTAAATGTATCTCATTTTATTGTTCTATTAATAATTAATTGTATATGTATATATATAATATATCTTATGTATATGTGTTTCTATTTTATTTTTACCTTTTTTTTAAATCCTAAAATGTATACCTTTACAATAATATTTCAATGTAATAAATATATCAAATTTTTAAATTAGTTTTACTACCTGTTTTTCATTTGGTTTAACAACAGGTGGCTGGGACCGAATCCATACATTATTATTCAGGTAGGACTAAAGTTCGGGACCCAATAAGCACGCTATTTTTGAACTACCTGCTACTTGGGACCCAATAAGCATATGCCCATTTAATTAATATATGGATACAATCTAGGGTTGATATTATTTATTCTTGGTATAGGACATAATATATCATTCTTCGGGTTATATCCTTTTTAATTTGGTCAAGTCATTGGTTTTATTAACGTCATTTCGTTTTTTTTCCTCATTTATGTATTGGCTTTTTTTTTTTTTTTCTTTTTTGGCCGAGGGACTATTGTCCATTTAGCCAGTAACTCTAGTATTAAATTTATTTTTTGATTATTGGTTATTATTGGTTATTATTTGATTATTGGTTATTGTATTGGCTTATTGATAAAGTCTTTCACTATGGATATTGGGGCTGTGCGGTTCCGCGGAAGAGCCACAAGGGTTCCGCGTTTCTCCCAAAAATTAAACACAATTTTCGTAGAAAAGAATCACAACCGCGTCGCCGTTGTTTACGCACTGCAAAGCCTTACAGGGAAGAACCACGACTAAATATACAATAAATGACAAAATGTCTCCACTTGAAAACAAACTTGGCTTCTGGATCGAACGTGTTGATCAATATACGAATGTTTTAATATTTTAAATGACTTTCCGAAAGAAAATGAGCTGCAAGTAATTTCTGCAGATGTGGAAAAAAATGTATCTGACCATTTGATAAGCCTTGAAAAAATCCTTAAAGAGTATGTTCCGGAAAAATTACAGGACCTGAACTGGTCGCAAAATCCATTCAAAAACCATATCAAACTATCAATACTGTGTCAGAGTATGAGAATTTGATTAATATTGAATGTTCATCCACTCTTACACAAAAATTCGAAGCAGAAGAATTAGATCCAAATGATGAATACCCAACAATTGCTGAGAAGACTATTACAGTTTTGGTTCCGACGACTTACCGATACGAAACTGGTTTTTCAGCTCACGCTTACATTAAAAGCAAGTACAGATATAGATTGGATGCAGCACCAGATCTTCGCATTCAATTGTCCGATATTAAGCCTAATTTTAGTGATATTTTAAGAAAATATGTGAAAAAATTTCGTTCTTCTCATCAAATTGATAAAACCAGGTACTTAGTTACATTGTATTGCTTTGATATTTTTCAATACATGAAACAATTGTTTTTCATGCACTAACCGGCACGAAAAACGGGCACCCCTATAATTTTTATATTAAAATGCCTACATTTTCTATGTTTTTCATTGTAACCTTTGTCTACGGTAGGCACGCATTGGTACATGTCTTAAAGTATGCTTTCTTCAAAAAATGTTTTCGGGAAGCTTTTATTTCAAGAAAATGACGCTTGTTAACATTAACGCAAAGAAAAGAAATAAATTAGCAGCCATACAATTATCATCACTTCTCTGTTTAATTAATACCTCGTATTATCTCAGCACGAGCACATATAACAGCATTTATTCTTTTAGGCATACTGTTAATTAAGTTGAATAGTTCATTCTGTGGAATCATTTCCCATTCATCTAAAAGAGCCACTCTGAGCTGATCCAAGGTAAGAGGAGCAGGTAGAGTTTGTTCAACCATCCTTTGCCGATACGACATACATTGTCCATCTTGATCTCTCATTCTTGAAATAGATGAGACGGAATTATGACGTCATTAACGTATTTCTTAACAAATATCGTTTTGAGGTAAAGTGTAAAATAACATTCAACTAATATGAGACAAACAAAAAACAGCAGAATACGTCACCGATTTTGACGTAACGACAAAGAATGGTTTAACAAACTCTACCCGGTTTCGATTTTTTCTACTTAGCATGTCCCAAATAATATGCTCAATTGGATTTAGACCGGGACTGCGTGATGGCCTTGCCATTTGGGTTATACCAATTATACGTTCAAATATACCGTGACAATGCGGGCGGTATGAGGGCGTGTATTGTCATCGAGATTGTCATGGATCAGTATGAAGTTGTCACCAATAAATGGTGCATATGGAACAACATAATCTTGTAGGATTTCATTTGTATACCCATCTGCAGTCACAGATCCTCTAGGGACCATGTACAATTCTGTTTCAATTTTGATGCTCCCTAGCGAATTGTAATCTGGCTACACGATGTTCTCTGGAAAGTTCTGGTGCTATAGCGGGTCTTCGAGATCTCAGAATAGCTTCATTCAACCTTCTTCTAACTGTTCGGTCACTAGCATTTACGTTCCCGACATTTTCAAGGTTGTTTCTAATCTCTAAAGCATTTGTATAACGATTTCTTAGTGCTGAAGATATTATAAAACGGTCATCTCGATGAGCAGTTCTTCTCTGAGGGCCAGTTACAGGACGTCGAATGTAAGCTCCCGTCTCTATAAAACGTGTAAATATACTCGTACGTTGTACAAATACAAATCCGTTAGCCACGTAAATTTGACTTCTTCCGTCTTAAGCAAAAATAGATGCAACAGTTTCTGCAGCGCTTAGAGACATCTTGAAATTCACACTAATTGACATAAGCAAGTAATAAACCATAAAGCATGAATAAACACTCAACCTAACCTAAAATTGATTCGTTAAAATGACTGAAAATGCATAGCCTACTGGAACACCAGAAGTAAGTGCAAGATGAAAACTTTTACATTATTGAGATTTTCGTACAATACCTAAATTCTTGATAAAAATTCTGCAGGGTATTCTACTAAACCGTGTTCATTGTTGGAAAAAACGAATTAAAAAGAAAAAATTAAAAAATCAATGCAATTCATCAAAAATTATCGGGGTGCCTGTTTTTCGTGCCGGTGAGTGTATTTGTTCTTCCTTTTCAAATCAAACATAAACAATATGAACACTATACAAGGTAATAATTCATTGTTATCAGATTAGGGCTCCGCTAGGTAAACTATAACAATTTAGGGTTTCGTGGCAAACAAAAAATTAAAAACCGCTGTCATGGATAATAGATGCAAAAAGTACACACTCGATAAGAAATAATAGAGTTAAGTAACAACAAATAGAATAATTAAATAAATTGAAAAATTAGTCTAGAATATTATTCTACCAGAAAAACATTTCAGTTGTAAAATCATACTATTGTTACGAACTCAGTGATTCAGAAGCCGGTCCTGTCGCGAACTATAAATTTTGGCGAATGCGCCTTCTAGAAGGTTCCTACAAAGTAATACAATGGTTTATTTGTGAATGTTCTAATTCGTAAATTCAAGAAGGTTCTAGAGTTGCAAAGGACTATATATACGCGGGTTTTCGAGTGAGTGGAGGAGTTGTTCAGTATTCGCTGTGTGTCGACCGTTGGAGGGGATAGGCGAAACTATCCCAGCGCGCGCAGTTGTGAATTTCCGCAATTCGGTCGGAGGCTGATGTGGTATATTGTATGTAAATAAAGGGGAAATGAGGCACGTCAGTTGTTGTCTTGTTAATTGTTAAAATACAGGATGGAATAACAGTGATGTGAAATATTACAAGTTTCCTACTGCGCAACACAAGTTGGTATAAAGGAAAAAATGGATTGCAGCTGTAAAAAGAGTGAAGTGAGTATCTTAACCTCACTTCAAAATACAGTGTACACTGATACAGTATTCTATATGTCATGTTTTCTCCATCAATTTTATGTAGTTTGTTTATTTTTTCATAAATACATTTATTATAAATCATCAAGAACACTTGCGTTTTTAAGCCGAGAGGGGGCGACAGTAGGAACGCACATAGCGAATACAGTGAATCGGTAAACAGTTTCAGTATACAGTGAGTGAACAGATAGTGAATATAAATAGTGTTGAAGATAAATTGGGACAATTATTATACCGAGGGTAAATAAATTAGGAGACATAATTAGCCATAGTGAGCGTATAATTTTATCCCACGGTAAAAACAGTTCAAATAAATAAGAAAACATTACACTATTAGACATTATCTTTTGGCTTTTCGAATAAACGAGTACGATACTGTTACTATTATTATCGGATTAACGACTACCTGCTGTGGAATTTAGTCTTGAATCAATTATGTTGACATAAGTCGAAACGAAATATCTTTGAATTAAGTATACATACTAAATACAAACACAAACCTATTTATCAGCAGCCACTCATAAAAATGTAAATGTATGTGCGGACACATTTAAATACAAACCTTGTTCGATTTTTTCATTATAAAATTGATTTCAATAACTGTGTTCTATATCCTAATAAAAACGCGTTCGTGTAAACAATCTAACTTCGTTAGTGACAGGATGTACCTATTATTGAGTGGATAAAAATATGTCCAAAGGTTAAACACTAACTATTACCGTTGATTGGTAAGTTTATAAATCCACGCTATTACTACTAATGTAGCAATATACCAACTTATCAAACTAAGCTACGACATTGGCATTTTAAGTTTAGAGAGGGATGGTTTGTGTTACATACGTTAAAACGACGATGGCGTTATCAAAAAACATTTTATGATTTCATCAAATTTTAGTTTTTCTTCTTCATTTGAAGAAACTCGAAAATTAATAGTGACAGTTCTTATGTTTTATAAAGCCTTATTGTTGGTGTGGTTTCCGTATAAACTGTTTCAGTATCGCGTATCTCCAACGTTTCTAGACATCTCAAGTCATTATAGCTTCGTATTATACTTTATTCAAAACTAGAAGACCCGTACCGTTTAACAGTCAATGCCATGTTACAAATTAGCTGAACTTGATTCATGATTTTATAAAAGTAATACAATGAATGCAAAATAAATATTAAGTTCACTGCTTTATTAAAATAATAGCACAAGCAGAAATAAATAAGTACAAAAATTAATAGTCCAGTAACTGAACACCTGAAAATATCGAAAGCTACTGAAAAGTCGCTGAAAACTTGGGCTCAATTTGTAGGTCACGGCAGGTGTTTTTAAACGAGAAAAAACTAAACGCGATTGAGTTTACGGAAAGGTGGAAAATGGCCCCCTAAACCCTGGAAAACGGGTTTCTCACTAATATTTGGCTAAATATGCGAGTTAGAGAATTTTTCTCCAGATAAAAAATGAAGATCGTCTTATTATCTACAAAAATTGTCCCCATCATTTCTTTCAAAAATTCGATATTTATCGAGATAATGAGACCTAAGAGTCTCCTTATTTCAGCTGCTGCTCTGCCTGTAGGAATTCTGCTGTCTACGTATCAACTTGTAAGCGGGCGGACGAATTGTTCCATAACTCGGCAAAAATTGACATTTTCCGATTATTCAAAGTTCATCACAATGGGAAGACCCGTAGCTATCATTCCATGTGACTTGCAGCTCGTTCGTACTCCACAAAAATGTTCAAAAAAGCTTTTTTTCCACAAGGTTTCGAGACTATTCCATCAATTTGTTCATATTTTTCAAAAAAATAGTCTTTTATCCTAATTTTTTGTACATATTGCGCAGCATGGGATACTTTAATTGAAGCACTTTGTGATATACGACATGTTTAACACAGCATACCTACAGTGCGATCGCTTTGACAACGTTTTTAAATAAAATATTTGCAAAAGTTATAATTATCCACTTCAATAATTGTTAAGCAGTGTATCATAAAGCACCAATTTTAAAATGTTTTTTCACTTATAATTGCACAAGTTGTTTGTATTTTATCGGGTAAATTTGGGTTTAATGAGAAACTGTTTCCTAGAATTTGACGAGAATAACTGTCAACTATTAAAAACACGACACCGAATGTGGAGTGTTTTTTGTTTGACAGTTATTCGAGTCAAATTGCTAAAGGAAACAGTTTAGAATTTGAACAACACAAATTTACCCAATATCAATACAAACCTAGAGTGTAATTAGGCAGGACAATTTAATGAATGAGAAATTTGGAAACATATCAATGCAAACTTTATTTATGAAACATTAAAAATAATAGTAGTTTGTGCAACTAGTGTGGATATGATGGCCATATCGCACGAGGACGAAGTTTGAGCACGACGCCGTAGGTGGAGTGCTCAATCGTTCGAGTGCGATATGGACAATCCACACGAGTCGAACAGTATATTTTTTCTACGACCCATTCAAGAAAAAATCTAGAAAAAAAGGTAGAGCGTGTCGCGGGACACACGGTAGGAACTTTAGTTCCTTTTAAGCAAAAGTTATGTAATACATCTGACGTTATAGATAAACAATTTGCATATTCTTTGGTGGTTGAGTAGTAAGCACACCAGACTCTCACGCGGTAGACCCGGGTTCGATTTCCCGCGAGGAATTTTTTTTTATTGTTAATTTTATTTTTAAAGAATCATTCTGCTTGATATTAATAACGACAACAGGTAGACGTTTGAAATATTTAGCCGTATATTCATTATTATAGATAATGGTACGGTACCCTCCATGAGGGAGTCCGACTGGCAACATCTACTTATAACAGCATCGTATATTTAAAAAAGAAAACCGTAGCATTATACAAATTGGACATTCGTTTACCACAAAATTAGTGGAAACATAAAATTGAATTGTTAAATTTTTAATTCGAAGTTATATTACAGTTTATAGAAATTTTTATTTTCTAGATTTTTTCCTAAGTGCTCTGCAGGGTCCTAGACAATCCAAACTTCTACTGAAGGGATGGACTGATGGACACGCCAGGGCAGCCATTGAACTACCAAGGAGTAGGCTAAGGAAGATAGCAGGACTCCTAACAGGGCACTGCTGTATGAGGAAGCACCTCTACAATCTAGAAGTAGAGGAAAGTTCCCTATGTAGGGGTTGCGGCATGACTGATGAAACGTCAGTTCATGTTCTCTTAGAGTGTCCACACTGGGCTGTATTACGCAGGCGAATCTTCGGAGTCACTGTCATGGCTCCTGGAGACACAAGCAGGCATCCACTGAAAAAGGTTGCGGCCTTTATTGAAGGGCTCGGCTTCATGGATGACTAGGTAGCAGGATTGGCACAATGGGCCCGCCAGTGGCCTCAGTGTCGGAGCCTTGGCTTGAGTTGTCCAGGACAAGGCTCACCTGCACATTTAGTAGTAGTAGTAGTAAGTGGGTCGTAGAAAAAATATGCTGCTCGACTCGTGTGGATTGTCCATATTGCACTTGAACGATTGAGCACTCCGCCTACGGCGTCGTGCTCCATCTTCGTCCTCGTGCGATATCGCCATCATATCCACACTAGTTGCACAAACTACAATTTCTTTCAAAATATGCCCTTTTACATTTAAAAACTACCTGCCAAATGTCAAATCAATTTATCCATCCATTTTAAAGTTATGGAATTAAAACATTCAAGTTTTCAAAATGTCAACACCCTGTATTTCGAAAAGTAGCTAGACCCCTTAATCGCGCAAAAAAAATTATGGAAATAATAGTAAAAATTTATCCGAACAAATTCAAGTAGATCACTAGCACTGCGAATACCAGCTTTGCATAGAATTTCAATATAGCATCGGTGGTTCAGTATTTAGAATGCTCGCATTGCACGCGGGCGGCCCGGGTTCGAATCCGGGTAGGAGCATATTTATTATTATGAATCGCTGCTTCGTAAACGAGAGAGAGAGACTTAGGAGGCACAAGCACGCAAAAGGAAGGCACATAACGAAGCAATGTAACATAACGTAGCGTAACGTAACGCGTAACGGTCAGATATTTTGCGTCGCGACCCCTGGTCGCTCAAACATAACCTGGTGTAAAGAACTAAAGTTCCAATAAACATTTGAATAAACTGTGAAATAAATATAACTTGAAATTAAAAATGTTCAACAATTTTATTCATAATCGTACCAATTCAATTTTATGTCTTCACTAATTTTTTGTGATAAATGTACAGTTTTTAAATGTACAATTTGTATAATGTTACGGTTTCTTTTTTTAAATATGCGATGCTGTTATAAATAGATGTTGCCAGTCGGACTCCCGCAAAAAGGGTACCGTACCTTTATTTATAATAATGAATATTCTGCTAAATATTTCAAGCGTCTGCCTGTTGTAGTTATCAATATTGAGCAGAATAATTATTTTGAAAATAAAATAAACATTGAAAAAAAATTTCTTCACCCGGAATCGAACTCGGGTCTACCTTCATGAATGCCCAGTATGTTAACCACTCGGCTACCGAGATTTGTTAAAAGAATATCTCAGAAGTACTACATACATACCTTCATAAAAACTGACCTTCATAAAAACTGACCTTCATCGGTAGTCCCATAAATACCCATTTTATTCTGTTTTTAGTATTTGTTATTAATTTATAAGGTTTGTTTTATTCAAGTTTATTTTTATAAATAAATATTCTGGATCCAGTGCTTCTGGGAGAGACTTTTTTTGACAAGTTATTTTGACGTTTCTTTAAATTGGAAAAAAGATGAATATGACGAGTACTAAACGCGAATGCTGATTGGTGGTTTTCATATACGTTCTAGGATGTATATGAAATCATATACGTTCAGTTAACCGATATGGCCTACATTTCCATTCTCTAAACTGTGCAGGAAATGGATAATATACATGTGGGTGTAGAAAAACACATTTTTGTTTTAATGTACAATTATTAAAAACGCAGTTATTGAAATTCATACTAGGAACAATGATATTGATGAACAAATGAATAAGTGAAAAAACCACTAGTGTATTTGTCGCTGTAAAAGTTAAAGCTAACTTTTGCCGCTGTCAAAGTGACAATTGCACTGTGGCATATGCGATTTTTTATACATGAATTAAATTGTCAGTAAATGTTAGGATTAGATTCATAGGAAACTACTAAATCGGGCCACATTTCATGTAAACCCTTGAATGGATTTGCTTACACCAGTTTACAACATATATCTCTAACGATGCCATCTGAATGTGAGTTCCAGTATAAAGAGCAATTCCATTTTACTATTCTGTAAGCATAAATAATAAGCTTTAAAATATTAAGGGAAAACTCATAATTTGACACGATACCCGTTAAAATATAAATCCTAATAATGACTATGTATGGATCTAGAACATTTTCAATAGCGGAAACTTTGTCAAAAAAAATCCAAAAACAGTTCAATTTTAAATTTTGAATAGTCATCACATGATGTAGATGTAACGAAAAGTGCGTTACCTTATTAACGTGGTGACGTAATCGGCAATTTTTTAAATTTTAAGACACCTCATTGAGAAGATCTAATCATCTTCACAACGATGTAATTATTTGAATATCTATTTCCACAGGGTCGACCAAAACTGTTTATTTACTAAAATACATAGAACTGTTCAGTAAAAAACAATTGAATTATATTAAATGTTCAAACTGATGACTTTCAGCAATAATGCAATGAGACAGCCAAGCAATGAATTCGTCTCTAACGTTTACGAAAACTTCAGGCGTTATTTGTGCAATCTCCGTTCTGATGCGATCCTTCAACTCTTCTATATCATTTGGGCGATTTTGATTAACTTCACTCGTCAAGTATCCCCATAAAATAATCTTGAGGTTTCAAAATTGGCGACCTCGGTGGCCATTCGATCGTTCTTCTTCTTCCTGTACACCTATCTGGAAAAAAGCGTTTTAGTTGATTCGTCCATCAAAGGCGTAATGTGGGGGTGCCCCATCCTGCTGAGACCACAAATCTCATTTATTTGGAAATAGTTGATTTAATTGTAATAGATACTGCTGAAGAAATTGAAGATATCGAGGACCGGTCAAGCTTCCTTCAAAAATAGTGCCCTATCATTCAATTGAACATAATGCCGACCTTAACATTCACCTTTTCAAGATATTGTATCCTATACTCCTGCATCCATTGGGGATTTTCACTTGACCAGTATCGATACGTCTGGTGGTTTAGATGGCCGTTGAGCATAAAAGTTGCTTCATTTGAAAATAGTATATTTTACGTGAAATAACGATCTCTATTACATCGTTCCATATTTGTCATCTAACAGCTTTTGGACCAAATGTACCTTATACGCAAGCCACTTTTCCTTTTTCAGCACTCTAGCAACAGTGAAATGGTGTACATTATTATCCAGCGCAACTTGTCTCGAGCTGGTGTGGGGAATTTCTTGAAACTTCTTTAACATGGCCCGTTTCTCGAAACTTTTTCTCGATTTTACCAATTGTTGATTTAGAACCGGTTTCACGGTTGGGGTATTTAGCTTTAAATGAATTGCCAACTTTTTTCTTCTGTCCTTACTCTATCTCCATAGCCAATCATCAATGATATTTCGATTCGTTCACTTTCTGTAAGTTCCATCACTAAATTATGCTACTTTATAGATTTTAACTATTGAACACTTGACTGATACACATCAATTAGTGTTAAATTAGAATTTAGTACTATTATCAGTAACATGCAAAAACAGAAATATTGTTTGGGTACACTACGATGTTCTATTTCCAGCGGCGCTCCACACAATAACTTAGTTCATTGAATCAGAATTTATGATTAAAATTTTACCAAATGAACAGTTTTGTTAGACCCTGTAGAAATAAATATTCAAATGATTACATCCTTGTAAAGACGATTAGAAGACCTTTCCAATGAGGTGTCTTGAGACACATGGTTGCATTTGCATTTGAAAAAATGTCTGATTACGTCACCACGTTAATACTGGTAACGCAATGTTAGTTATATCGTCATCATGTGATGACGGTTCCAAAATTAAAATTGACCTCTTTGGTATTTTTTTCAAAAGTCGTTTATTTTGGAAATAATGAATTTATTCCATACATTAGCGACATACTGTAAAGAATTGAACCTTTATTAGTATATATTCGCGACTATTGGGGACCGTTTCGGTAAGTCCATCGAAATGTTACATATTTTTTACGTCGACCGTGTATTAACATATGCTGTTAATGTTTTCAAAATTGGACAAAATCACGCATTAATGACCTCTATTAATGCATGATTTACATTTATCAACGATTTCTCTAGGCAACCCAACGCACATCTTATACATTATATTTATATTGACAGTTACCTGTGGTGTAGGCAACCAAACATACATTTCAGTGACATTATTCATTTTTGACAATGAGAAATAAATATTTTAATTTTTTTAAAATGGAGAAAAACTAATAGAACTTATACAGTCGACGGAAAAGCTTTGTAACTAACACGAATATTAAAAACGCAATTAACAATCTCGAACATTAACGTTGAATTATCTCGATTGTTAATGGCCCTCATTGATACATTGATACATTGGTTAAATAACTGTTAGTTGAGGACGGTGCATGAAAAAAGTAAACATTAACAATATAAAGTTGGATGTAATATGTGTTTCTTTGAACAACTCCTGGTACTGTTTCGACATGGTAATAATAAGTTTCGTGTGTTTTATATACAGTATGCGAAAATCCTATTCATTCCATTCCATTTACACAAGTATAACAAGGAAAATATGAGAAAACCTGCTTGAAAGAGAGAAGAATAATTGTGGGCAGTTTGCAATGGGCGTATCTAGTTCATCCAGTGGCTGGGAGAATTTTCATCGCCCCCCTATTTTAACCGCTATTGCCAGAAGCTCAGATTAATTTGTACAAATGATATTTTTGTCTCGTTATCTTTGACTTTTTTTCGAAGTCATGCACAATAGGTAAAACTAAACAGATTCATTTGACAACATTGTCCTTCAATTCACTAGTTGGTGGTATTCAGTATGTTCCCAGCAACGTACGTAATCTGTACATATTAAAATTCATTTTTGTCAACTTGATCGTTTCTGACCAAGTTGACAATTAATTTCTAACTACAATAGGATATTATTTTAGCCATTGTAATTTGAAAATAAAACATTATTTCTTGGGAGAACCATAATTTATAAACTAATTATAAACAACTAAAAATTTAACAGCAGTTAAAATAGGGGGGCGATGAACATTCTTTCACGAGAGCTTATTTCCCCCCCAACACGTCATCGGCGGGTGCCGAGTCGGGAAAATAAGCCCTCGTCATTCTTCCAGCCTCGGATGAACTAGATACGCCCACAATTATTCTTCTCTCTCTTTCAAGCAGTTTTTCTCATATTTTCCCTGTCGTACTTGTGTAAATGGAATGGACTGGATAGAGTTTTCACATACTGTATAACAAAAGATAAATCATAGAAAATATGTCTATTTTATTGACTTCAAACACTTCAATATAATTAAATCATTACCGGTTTTATGAAGTCATTTGTTTCGTTTCCTCGAGATAAATAAATGCTAAACATACAATAAAAGTTACTTCCGACTGTTGAAACTGGAAGGTGAACTAAACAATGTCTAAATAAAAACTGATAAAAATGGTTTTCCGGTATTGTGATATAAATGTTAAGATAACAGAGCTAATGGCTTGGTTTCAGTTGTTCAACTTATACTGCTATTTATCGCCCATGCTACTTTTTCTTAAAATTATATAATATATATCAAGGCGGCATTACATATTCCAATATTTGTTATAGGTACACAGGGTGTCTTAAAATTGACACCCGACCTTTTCGAATATGAATCGGAGGGCTAAAAAAGATCTAAAATTTAATCAGTAAACTTAATTAAAAAAGAATAATTATTATAAAACAAAACATATATTTGCAAAAGGTGTTCAGACAAATCGCCTCCAGCTTCAACGAACACTGTAGCATGTTCTCGTTTATAAACGTTTATAAACGTCATAGCAGAGTGGAAACGAGGTACTACAACTACATCTTCCCGACCCTACATGGATTCGAAGTATACACTCATAAGAAAAAGTCGAAGGATTTATATCTAGAACAAAGATTACTGAAAACTAGTCATTTGAATCAGTTTAAAATGGAGGGGACGCAATTTATTGTTCAAAATATTCTCTACTGTTGGAGTGGAATAGGGGAGACCCATACTTTTGCCTCCTACACCTCCAAATCTAGATCCTTGGATTTTTCTTCTGAATGTCTACTTCGATTTTGTATAGTCCGGAAGATTTCTAGACGAGAATATCCTACCGAGAGTATGTTACAGCAGGTGGAGATATGTTTGAACACATTTTGTAAATAGGTAGGTATATGTCTTTTTTTATAATAATTATACGTTTTTAATGAAGTTTACTGATTAAATTTCAGATTTTTTCATCAATAACTAGGTAACCAACGACATCACGTGAAATTTTTAATCCTGCCATTTAATTTGTTTAAGTCTCAAACTCAAGCAATCATCTCATCATTTTTAATGGATCACTCTGTAATTCATATCATATTCGAAGAGTACTGTTACTATACTTCAATTTATTAGTTTTTGATATATATTTCTTATCATGCAGGTATGTAATAGTTTACCAGATGTTATGTGATTACACATATATATTGTTGTAGTGAGGCAGATTTCAGTTTGACAGTAAAATATAGTGTTCCATTGAAAAAACCGTAACTTCGATCTGGTACCGAGTTATGGAACATCCTGTAACATTGTAACTAATTTTGAAACAAAGCTTTAAGCTGTCTACAATTTTTATTAACAACATTTTTTGTATCTTTCATAACAGATCTACTGAAATTTATCATAAAAATGTACAGTACTGTACTGTACAGTGTGGAACAGCCAAATGGAATAAATTCGATAACGAATAAATGAGGGTGTATTGGGAAAACGCTAGGACACGTCGATTTGTATTTTTAAATGAGCATTAAATGCAATGTTATTTATTTTTTCTTTTCTTTAGTAAACTGTTTCGGAAATATTAACTGTCTTCAGATTTACTTACATTAAAAAAAGGAAATTATTTTATTCAACAGATTCGCTACATTACACTAAAAACATCATGAGTAATAATCATAAGTTCTTAAAAAGATGAAAAAAAAAACATTAATGTCAATGTGGGAAATGTTAAAAATGCTCGCCTCAACCATCTTGGCAAAATACTAATCTGGTATAGGAATGTCTTTTAACATTACACAATTACACAACATCTCAGGCGTGACTAATCTAATCGCACGCGTGATCCGTCTTTTAAAGTCTTCCAAGTTGCGGGGTTTAATTTTGTATACAATTCTTCCGACATATCCCGACAAATAGTTGTCTAATGGCGTCAGATCCTGAGATCGTGCTGGCCATTCTATCTATCCGCGCCTACCTATCCACCGATTTGGAAAAACATGGTTTAGGTACTGCTGTACATTGATTTGGTAATGGGTCGGTACTCCATCCTGCTGAAACCATATTGTATTGGCTGGAGTTTGTGGGTTTGCTGGATCAGGATATAAGTAAGTCAAAGTTGGCACGACATTATTTTGGAGCAGTTCTAAATATCTATCTCCATATAATTTCCAGCAATTCTTTCTCAAACATCAACTTTTTCAGGATATTGCGTATATTCTCCTCTCATCCAGTGAGGATCCTCATTAGACCAATAGTGGAAATTTTAACAATTTACATGTCCGTGAAATGTAACTGTGCTCTCATCAGAAAACAAAACATCTTCTAATTGGATCACATTGTTATCTAACATTGCCATCATTTGTTCACAAAAAGATGTTCTCCCTTCGAAATCGTCTTCCAGGAGTTCTAGAGTTGGCAGTTTTATAGGGATGAATTTTAATTTCATTTAATATTCGAAAGCTTGATGCATGGCTAACGTTGAACAGAGGGCCAGCTTTTCGTTCAGAATTATGTGGATTTCCTTGAAACTTAAGCAAAATATCCAATTTCGTATCATCACTTACTTCATTGGCAGCTACTTTTTTCATCTGTCTTACCGTGTGTTATGTCCATAGCCAATCATTTGTAATTTTGGTAATTTTGTACATTTTGTTAAATGAACCATTTTTTGATATTATCACGTATACGAAATTCAAACGATCATAGCGACACTGATCACTACTGTCACGCAGGCAGAGAATAAGTTGCGAAAATGAACAAAACAGTTTTCATTTCATATCAGTAAAAAGGAAAGTAGGAATGGTTTTTGCTTACGTTCTCTATATCAAGAGCTAGATTTAGCGAATTTGTTAAATGAAATATTTTTTCTCTTTCAATGTTTATTTTGTTAATAAATTTGAAAACATTCGGCTCTGGCTGCCAGTTTCCGCCTAGAGACAAAAATATTTACCTATTTCCTAAGCAAATTTATCAACTATTTGATTTTATCTTCACAAAACTAATATCGAAATTTATTTTCCTATAGTCTTGCGTAAAATGACTAACTAATTAATATATTAAAATGAAATCGTAAAGTCGACAAATGTTACTTCACGCTCTAGAGCAGTAAAATTAATCTTTTTCGCTCGCTTATTTTTTCAAATTACCGATTGAAATGGTTAATAACGTGGATAGTATGGTATTATCTGTTAACTTGACGTTCATTTATTGTATAAAAAAGCTACCGAAATAGATGCAATTTTTTTGCTCTACAGTGTAAAGTAACAATTCAGTAATATAGTAATTAGTCATTTTACGAAAAACTGTAGCAAAAATTGCCGCTTTCAAAAAATCGCCGCGCGACGCGAATTGGCAACATTCTTTCTCATGCGACATGCTGTTACTTTACACTCTAAATATACAAATAAATATGTTCTCAAATTCTTTAGCTTAAAAATTCCCTGTATTGCAGCTATCAAACAAAATTTCATATTCCTATAAAATTATATCATAAACCTCTGTTATTTTTTTCCTGAAACACTTCTTAACATAATGAGCTCAAAATGTAAACATCAAAAATGACGAATAAAATATTACGAGGGATTTAACTATTGACTTGTTCATTCTCATGGAAGAATGTGTGATATGAAATTTTTAGGTTAGGTAAATAGAAATCGATAATTTCTTTTCCGAAAAGATAACAATGTTTTTGAATCTACTAGATAATTGTAGGTACAATAAACGTTGAAGTGTTAGGTTGTCAAATATTTATTTAAATAATTGAATTGTTTCAACCCTTACAACGTGGATCATTTGCATGATAATTAAATATAATCAATAAATAATTTCACATATAACATGTCATGGTTGAATATTAGATATACAGTGTGCGGCACCGTAAGCGAAACGGATTGAATATCTTCGATCTATCGATTTTTATTTCTATTTCGCTATCGATACGCGTTAATGTTCATGAAATAGAACAAGATTGAAAAAAAAGTATATATTGAAATTTTGTAGGGCCGCCATTTTGAATTTTCAAAATATGGAAACACCAACGTTTTCAGGTGCCGGACTACTATATTTTCATGTATTAGAAAATCGTTATTGTTATTCTAACTATGTTTGTCGCTTAAAAAAACCATTTTGCAAAAATTATTGCAGTTTTTCAAAAATTGAGGATTGAAAAAAAACCTATTTAAATATTTCCTTACGTCATCTTATAGGGTATAAAACAACCCACAATTTTGGAACCCACAATTTTTTTGTACAATCAAATCTTAAAATGTTATGAACGAAAATCTGTTGTATTTCACGTGCTCCAAGCTATGTTTGTAAGCTGCATCGTAAGCTCGAGCGGAATCTTCTCACAAATCTAGGAGAGTAGTCTATACTACATATACTTTCGTTTAAAAAAGTGAAATCTCTAGTGGAAACCTTTTCTATTGTATATCCTCACTTACCCGGACTAATGGTTTGTCGGTCAAAACTTCAAATGTCATTTTAAAGAGGGTGGGGAAACGCTGCTACTCTCACAGAGTTCCGGATAACGTACTGCGCTCTATAGGTACCAAGAAGAGTTACAGTCTGAGCGATGAAGCTTCCTCGTCTTCAAGCACAAGTTTTATTACGTTTTATTTGACATTGTTATGGTTCATACAATAGCCTTTTTGGTGTGCGTCATCGTTTGAGCCGTATATCCTGGGTTTTCGGCATGTCGTTCATTTTATTTGCTATTTTGACATATAGCTAACCTTAAATTTGGTAAATAAATGCATCAGGATCGTATTCAGCCAAATTCGAAAACACTATGAAATTAATAATTTCAACTCCTTTTTCTAACTGAAAATACTTAAGAACTCTCAAAATGCTGATGTTTTTCCGTGTATCTATGCATCCCCTTAGATAAAATGAGTCCGGTCAAATAGGAGGAAGGGGAGAACAGACCTCGGGAAGAAAAAAATGTGGAGGAGGGATGGAAGGTGTTACAAATAAAAATAGGGAAATGCAGAGTAGCACATAATGTTCTAGATGAGGTAATTGGTAGGATGGAAGTGGATGTGGTGTGTGGATCTGAGGTGAACGCTAGATATGTGGGAAAGCAAGGTTGGATAATGGATGATACAGGAGAGGCAGGAATAAGAGTGGTGAGAGATGGAATGAGGACGGATGAAGTGAGGAAGGGTAACGGTTGGTTGGTGGTGCGAATTGGAGACATGGTGGTGTACAGTGTGTATATAAGTCCAAATGTCAGCCTAGAAGAATATGGGAGGAGTATGACAGGACTGGAGGAAGATCTTAGGGTGTCTAAAGGGAAAAGGAGAGTTATGAGAAGAATGGTGACAGGCGACTTCAATGCCAAGAGTACTGCTTGGGGAGGGAGAAAAACGGACAGGAGAGGAGAGAGGAAGTGTTGACATCCAACGGATTGGCGGTGCTGAATGATGGACTGTTGCCCACCTTCGTGAGGGGTGACGGGGGTTCATCATTTATTGACATAACAGCGTGTGATGAATGGCTGGGGGAAAGAGTGAGTAGTTGGAGGGTACTGGAGAATGAGGAAAGCTTGAGTTTACATAGGTATGTGGAGACGAATATAGGAGGAGGGAGAAATGAATTGGTGGAAGAGAGGGGATGAAAGTGGACGAAGGCCGAGGCAGAAAGAATGAGGAAGAAAGTAAGGGAGGAGATAGGAAGGGGACTTGTGCATGATCTAGAGAAACTGTATGATGTGATACAGAGCTGCAGGAGAGAAGGAAAAAGAGGTAAGAGGCGCAAGTGGAGGGTTAATTACTAGTAGAATGAGGAAATAGAGAGTCTGTGGAGGAGTGTAAGAAGGAACGAAGACGAATGTTGAGGGGAAAAGTAGGGATGGAGGGGAAAGGTGGATATAAGGAGAAGAAGAAGGAACTGGAGCGCGGGGTGGAGAGGGAAAAAAGAAGAAAGTGGGAAGAGTTACTGGAGGAGTTGGAAAACAACCCATGGGGGAAGGCGTATGAGATAGCGGTGAAAAGAATGGGTGGAAATAGGAACGTGGTGCTAGAGGAAGATTGGGAAAAAGAGATTATAGAGAAATTGTTCACAGGGGTAGAAGGAGGTGGGGAGGGCAGAATTCGGGAAGCCCAGAATACTAGAGAGATAGGGAAAATGAGAGGGAGAAGTGGGAAATAGAGGAGGGGGGGGGGGAAATTTTAAGGTAAGGAAAGCCCCAGGGTTAGATAGCATGAGAGGTGATATGGTGAAGAGGCTGTTGGGTGACAATGGAGAGTACTTTTTGGAACTGTTTAACAGGATACTAAGTGAGGAAGAGTTCCCGGAAAGGTGGAAGGTGGCCAGGGTGACCCTTGTGAAGAAGACGGGTAGGGATGGGAGGCGGGCGGGGGACTACAGGCCCATCAGCCTGCGGTGTGGACTGGGTAAATTGATGGAGGGGATAATAAAGGTTAGGATTGAGGAAGTTGAGAGGAATGGGGGTTTTAGGGAAAACCAACATGGGTTTGTAGAAGAGGAGTGATGCATCTCAGCGCTGGGCAAGGTGGTGGACTTGGTGCAAAGGGCTAGGCAGGGTTGCTGTAGGAATAAGAAATTGGCCCTGCCTGTGCTCTTCGACGTGTGGAACGCGTTCAACAGTGTCAGTAAACGGGCGGTGTTGAGCGCGTTGACAAAGCTTGGAGTAGGAGAGGGGCTAGTTAATCCAGTAGAGGACTACCTGACGGGGCGTGCGATAGCGGACACTAGTGGAGAAGGTATGGGACGGAGATTGGAGTGCCCCAGGGCTCGGTTCTGGGACCGACGCTTTGGAAGTGTGTGTTTGATGAAGTTTGTGGGATAGCATGAAGAGGGATGTGAGATTACGGTGTATGCGGACGATGTCTGTCTGGTATGTACGGCAAAGGGAGAGGTGGCGATAGAAAGAAAGGCGGAGAAGATATGTAGGAAGATTGTGGAGAAGATAGAGCGGTGTGGACTGGAAGTGGCTGAGGATAAGACGGTGGGGCTACTGGTGAAGGGGCGGAGCAAGGCAAGGGAGGTGGGGGTGATGGTGAAGGGAAAGATAATTCGGATGGAGGAAGTGGTGAAATATCTGGGGTTGTGGTTGGATAGCCAATTATATTTCAAAACCCATATGTTGAAGGCTGCACAGGAGGCAAAAATAAGGGCAGCATGGCTGGGAAGATTGAAGGGTAATGTGAGAGGACCGGGAGAATGGAAGAGGAGGATAATTGGTAGGACGGTAGAGCAGAGTATGCTGTATGGCGCGGAAGTGTGGGGTGAGAAAGCAGGAGTGAATGCGAGGGCTAGACCACTCCTGCGGGTGCAGAGAGAAATACTTCTGAGGGTGGTGCAGGCGTACAGGACAGTGGGTGGACTGACAGCAGCAGTGCTGTCAAGGTCCTATCCATTGGTGTTGATGGCTAGAGCCAGACAGAAACGCTGGAGGGGTGCGAACAGAGAGGAAGTACAGGAATGGATGGATGAGGAGATGGAGAGAAGGTGGAATGAGTATGAGGTCGCGCTAAAAGGAGCGATTGGGACCAGGAGAAATTGGGTGGACCGGAAATTCGGAGAGGTGAACTACTTCTTGACGCAGGTGCTCACAGGGCATGGGTCGAGAGTGGGTTACCTCCACAAGATTGGGAAAAGACAAACTGGAGTGTGCGAGAGATGTGAAGTGGAGGATGATGTGGGATATGTGTTTAGATGTTGGAAGAACGAGGAAGTTTTGAAAAAATTAGAAAATAAACTGGGAGAGGCAGTGTATTGGGAAAATATGGTGAAGATTATGTTGAGGGGCGAGGAGGAATGGATGGAGATAAGTGGCGTAGTAGACAGCATGATTAGGGAAAGAGAAGGACTCGTTATGGCATGTGAGAGGTGGGAGTGATAGAAGGGAGAAGATGACGGAGAGTGTGTGAGGGACCGCCGCCCGTCTTGAAGTATGCTAGGGTAGTGATTCCAAGGCGTTAAAAGCGGCGAGTTTGAGGTGGGTTTGGTTGGTAGGCATCTCCGTGGGGATGAGTCCAACACTGTCTGGGTACTGGTTAAGGACCCAGTCGAACATGAGTTTCCCATCTCGGCCCGAAAAAAAAGCATATTTTGTAATATTTAAATATACAGTGCTATTCAAAAGACCCCTACCCCCCTCGTATCTTTTGAACGGCTACACTTACATTAATGAAATTTGAACGGAGAAAATGAAGTGTTGTAAACTTCTCTACGGATGGTAACAGGTGACGTAATAGTAATAGATGATGTCACAGTGTCACTCTGGCCAATAATTTTTAAAAGGTCCTTATAGCAAGTGATATCTCTTTTGAAAGGCATTGACATTGGCTACATAGCCATATTAATTTTGTTTGGGTTTAACCTAATTTTGACTGAGGAATTAAATAAATACCAAAATTATTGAAATTATTTTTTCTCATTTTTAATTTTTAATTTAATTAATCAGATATCAACAATGGATTCTTATAGCAAGTAATCGAAATGTGCTCCGTCTACTTCCTGACGGTAATACATCCTATTAAAAAACTCTTGTCCTACTCGTTCGAATGCGTCAGCTGAAATTGCATTGCATTCTTCAATAATTCTTTCTTTCAAAGCTCCAATGATATCTGGTGCCGTAGTATAAACTTTGGATTTCAAATACAACCATAGAAAAAATTCTAATGGTGTCAGATCTGGTGACCGAGGTGGCTATTCTATAGGACCTCGCTGGCCGATCCATCTACCTCGATATTCTTTATTCAGGTAACGTCTTCTTACAGCACCATAATAATGTGCAGGAGCACCATCTTGTTGAAATGTTATTTCCAGATGGCCAAATTCTTCTGGATTATTTTCCAGAATTTCAAGAATTAACGGCTCAATTGCATTTTGTAACATCTCCAGATACACTTCACCGCTTAAATTTGAATTTAGGAAAACAGGACCAACTTTGTGGTTTACCAAAATACCTGCCTAAACATTGAATTTTTCTGGAAATGTTGTTCACGAAAGGTGTGAGGATTGTCACTCCAAAACCTTACATTTTGTGTATTCACATTTCCATTGGGGCAAAAAGTACTTTCATCACTAAAACAAATTGTTTTCGTGTAATGTGGGTTTTGACTAATTTCATTTGTCATACATTCACAGAATTCGAGTCTTCTGTCGGGGTCGTCATCCGAAAGGTGGTGCACCATTTTTAACTTGTATGGATGAAATTCATTTTTATCCAACACTCTCTGTACTGTATAGTTTGGAGCTACGCGGCGTCGGTAAGAGGCGAGGAAAAACATGGCGTATATCTGTCAAACGTACAAATGGCGTACGGTACCTATTTTACCAAGTAAAACTGAAATTACAAAGGTAACTGACAATAGAAACGCCACTGGATAAATCAATATCAGTCAATTGACGAAGTGAGAGGGAAGAACATACGCACGCGCTTGCCAATAAGAAGTCAGCTGGTGTCGATAAAAATCACCAATTATGTAATCGGAGGGTGTGGTCATTATGGTTTTCGTACAACGTTGCCAGAGCTTTAAGAAGCCCATAACAAATTTGGAAAAGTGTTCTCTTTTAATATTCATGAATTGGAAAATAATGTTAATAGAATAAATCCAAGGAAACAAGCACATTATAAAATTAACGTTCAATCATATTTTTAATATTGTTAATAATAAAAAGACCCATTTATAATTATTATTATCACTACATAATCAGTACTTCAACTTTTTCATAGTTAAACGTGGCAATGTCGAATATTTTCGACTGCATTCCTTTCACGGTTTCAGATAAACTTGCCAAAGTATACTTCTACTTACTTCACAGATAGACGCAACTTTAGTTGAAGAGGAAGTAGGTTTACTACCATTTCAGCAACTATATCAATTTTCTTATCATCACTAAATGTTGGTCGACCAGATCGTTTGGCATCCTGAACACTACTTTTGAATAGCACTGTATATAACAATATTCACTTTTCGTGAATAATAATTTACCGTGAACAACAAAGTACAGACCTGACGAGAACTGTCAGTGGGACATTAGAAAAAGACTTAGGACACATTGCAGCGACGAGGTAGGTCCGCATTCTATTATGAATGCGCAATTTCTCTCGATTGATAGGTCGCGCATGCGCGTATTCTAAACATCAACCAAACAATTTCTCCACGTCAAAGATTAGGGTGAACGTTTGTAACAAATTCAAACGATTCATTATTGTGACATTTTGATTAGGATTAATCACAGACCTGCCTTTTTTCCATGTCTTCCTACGTAATGTGTTAGGAGGACATTAACAATCGATGACGCACACCAAGAAGGGTATTATTTGAACCATAGCAGAATTTGTAGCATTTCTATAAAGGAATTGGCATAATTTTCACACCATTTCAGCAGATTCTTTATTTGTCTTGTTGGCAACATTGATCGGTCCTCCATATTGTTGTTCAGTCTAAATGAGGCAGTTGAATGTGAAAAACAAAGGTAAAATTATTTAATTTTAGTTGTTTTGAAGTTATTTTCGTACAATACAATTGAGTGTCATTTTGTGCTTGTATGATATGAGATAATTATCAAATATTATTTGAAAGAAAAAATAGCTTAAATGGATAAGATGACGCTAAATCGATTTTAAAACATCTGCAATTCTTTCTAAATTTCAAACTAATGATCTTGGCATAATTGTTGCAAGAAACTAAATAGATCACGTTTTGAGCCTTCAGAAAATATGGGGTTTTGCAATTCTATACCATTCGAAAGAGGACATTTTTTTGAATATGATGAATTATTAAAATACAGGGTGTTCCATTTAAAATAAGACTGATACTGCACATTGAATGATCTAATGATGAAACCGAAAATTCTGAACACCCTTTAAAGAGTACTCAATCGTGGAATACATTCCACGTTATATCAATGAGTCATCGATTATTTTCGAAACGTTCAGATTTTTAAAAAAGTCAGCATAACTCGGAACCCTCTGTATTTAGGTATAGGGAACCATTATGAAGGAGTATCATATTTTTTAGGGGCAATCAGAAAATACAATAAGATATAGGGTGTTCCATAAGAACTTTGATACTCCACACTTTATTGGAACACCCTGTAGGGGTGTTTCAAAATATTTTCAAATTATAGTTTAAGTTGAAGTAAAATTTGTGGTACCTATAAAAATATTTTCCGAAAAATTCATATTTTCTGCGATATTTGTTCGGTCCCGGACGCATTTAGGCAAAACGTACCACATATTAACCACTGCTCTAAAATCTGCCGTGCTGATTGGTCCGCGACTAAACGCGGTACGTTTTGTCTAGATAGGGTCGAAAGCAGGTACAGATTGCCCTCGTATTAGAATCTATTCATGCATTTCATGCCTGTTATGTGTGAGCTAATTAGCGCAGTTGGTAGGGTATTGGGATTGTAACTCAGAGGTCGTAGGTACGAAACCGGGTTGGTGCTTGGTTTTTTTGTTTTTTTTTTCAAGTTTTTTATTTCTTATTTACTGATATTTCTATACATAGTTACACTTTGATCAACCGGGTTGGTCCTTGGTTTTTTTGTTTTTCTTCAAGTTTTTTTATTTTTTATTTACTGATATTTCTATACATAGTTACACTTTGATCAACCGGGTTGGTCCTTGATTTTTTTGTTTTT
>CAJUYI010000558.1:24846-91959 GCA_910591695.1 Galerucella pusilla | reverse complement strand
TAGTTACACTTTGATCAACCGGGTTGGTCCTTGATTTTTTTGTTTTTTTTTAAGTTTTTTATTTTTTGTTCACTGATATTTCTATACATAGTTACACTTATCTTCTGTAAGTTCCTTGTGGCATTAGTTATTCTTTTTTCTCATTCTTTCGGGAATCAAACCACAATAATGTTTTTTATTTTTTTATTTCGACGTTTCGGTAGCGTTCCAGCTACCGTTGTCAAGATTAAGTAGTAATAATCGTAATAATTAGGTAGCTGGAACGCTACCGAAACGTCGAAATAAAAAAATAAAAAACATTGTTGTGGTTTGATTCCCAAAAGAATAAGAAAAAAGAATAGTTACACTTTGATCAACCGGGTTGGTCCTTGGTTTTTTTGTTTTTTCTTAAGTTTTTTTATTTCTGATATTCACATATTTATTTCAATATTGGGTTAGGTGCTGTGAGGGCAATCCGTACCTGCTTTCGACCTTATCCAGACAAAAGCTTTCGACCCTATCCAGACAAAACGTACCGCGTTTAGTTGCGGACCAATCAGCACGGCAGATTTTAGAGGCGGAACAATCAGCACGGCAGATTTTAGAGGCGGAACAATCAGCACGGCAGATTTTAGAGGCGGAACAATCAGCACGGCAGATTTTAAAGCAATGGTTAATATGTGGTACGTTTTGCCTAAATGCGTCCCGGACTTTTGCCGAACTCTGCTGTATAGTGTTTTAAAGCTTCCGTGTCTCTGATAGATATGGGTAAATATACTGGAAAAATGCAGCGAAGATCGTTTCCTATAGAAGCTCTTTACTCCAGTCGTTATTGACATTCGAAATCGAAAATTTAACAATAATTCCCAAAGTTTTCAAACTTCGGTCAAGTGAATCGTACATTGAGACGACAATAAATCTCATTTTGCAACCTTGTCCGAAGTCCGGAACATTGTTAAAATTGCAATTAAATTAATTTTTGCTGTATGGTCGTGAAAAAAATTCCAAAAGTTCTGCAAACTTGGGGAAGTTTTCGATATAATTCCGACATTCCAACTAAACATTCCAGACCAATTTGTTACACGAGCGCCATCACAATTTAACGCGTTTCGAGGACACTTTTCATATACAGAGCACCACATAACTGACAGCTAGCTAACTGGAGGCTAAGTGTAATTGATCATTTGACAACCTTGTTCGGGTTATAAACGTAAGTGTAAATTTCTCATTCTAATTTGGTGTAAGGAGGATAACCCGTTACATGAAATATACATATTATTAATTTTACTCGCATATTTTGTTATAACACACTGAATCAAGAATATAGAGGTGAAAGTTATTATTTTTCTATTTTATCGTAAGCTTACTCCAACAACATCGTGGAAAATTTCACTTGTCAGTGTAAAAATTGTGGTACTGTTATTTTTATTTCGTCTATGTTGTGCTTTGTTGAGTCGTTTGCATTTGAGCAAGTCCACAAAACAAAAAATATTTCCCAATTTTACGGAGTTTTACGGGTAGGTACTTATAAAAGTAGCCGTTCACCATAAAAGTATAATCGATTGCAAAAAGACAGATGCTGTGACCTGGCGAGAAAACCTGGAATTTGTTGGAGTATCATGAGAACACTGGGTTTAGATAGTCGAAACCGAGTAATAAACTCGACATCATCGAGCTCTTCAATGGGATTCATCCGTTCCTCAACAGTATATGGTCGTCTTTCGTACTCTACAAATTCCAATATTTCGCCAATCTCCAAGCTCTTCATCGAAAAGGTCGTCAAGTTCCTCAAGATACATTGACAATAACAATGAAATAAAATACAAACAGAACCTAGATGCTACTAAACTACTATAAAATAATCAAATAAGCTTCTCGATTTCACCCTAAACGATAATAACACAATCAAATTTGAAAGTTGAAATAATATTTGTTGCAAAATGTAAGCAAACATGAAAAAATCATGACACAGTTATCAGTTAGAATCTATGGTTAAAATAACGGAACACCACTTTCTCGTATTTAACTGTATCTTATATGGTTAACATCAACTTGATAGTAGCAGCTAGGATAGCCGAAAGTTTGACTGCCAGCTAATGCAAACTGGCAGTTGATAAATACTTTGACCATCAGCTAAGATTTAGCCGAAGTCTACAATATTTGACCGAGCATTGATAAACCCGCCCTTAGAGGTGGTTTTAGTGACGGAATTATAATCATCTGACCTACTTCACGCAACAACACCTACCGTGCATGTGAAAATTTCCAAAAAATTTGTCTTCACGAATTTTCTGGCCATTTTTCACCTTGGTGTTTAGCGTATTTCCATTTCCGTGGATATTTTAAACAGCATTAATTATTTTTTCCCAGTGTACAATTTCAATTTTCATAAATATCAAATCTCATTCAAATTATTTAAAAAATATTTTCCAGTCAGAAATAAAAATGTATCCACATTATCTCGTTCATTAACTCCAATTAGTAAACTATTTTCTTAACTGATATCGAACGATCGACAATTTCATAATCACACTTGGGACATTATCAAATTAAAATTTATTTATGTACACACCACCTCCGAACCAGAACGATATCAACATGCAAAATAGAATTATCAGCTGTCCTTTGTCAATTAAGAAGTAATAAACAAAACATACAAACACAAACTTGGATTTATGTAGTCGACAATTTGAACATTCTAAACGATTTTTTTGGGTAACAATATATAGAATTGGACAGGACACACAAAATATCACCATGAAAATGATAAGTAACGTACATTGATTATTTAGTTTTTATCAGGATGTAATTTAACATCAGTTTGAAGATTCAATGAAGTCATTCATATTTTCAAAGACAAAAAAAAATATTGCCTAGAACCGTTAGGTTAATTCAGGACCGGTTAGCCATGTTTACTAGCATGGAAATTAAAAGAGTTGTTCAATGTTCTCGTGCTAATCTGTAAACATCCATAATATTAATAAATTCCAGGGACCTAAATGAGTCTCCATCCGATTTAGTTCTTAAATGGGAAGAGTATCGAAATATAATAAGTTTATTGGATTTTATCTGGAAATCGAAATTAAAAACTGTTCCCGGCGATCGAGAAAATCATGCTGCACGAAGTCAGCCGGTTTGGTGTAATTCAGATTTTTCAAAACAGATAGTGTCATGAAATAAAACACTTTTTCCACTCCTATACTATAAATTGTCAATTAAATGCCAATTTTTTTTTATATTTTTTCCAAATCAAATTTCCTCGTAGAAAAAATAGTGTATATAACTCTCATGTAATGGTTATTACATGATCGTTGCATAATATACTATTACTTGGTATAATTTTGATATATTTTGGACGCTTAATGATGTTCAGTAATTTGTTATAAACATTTAAAACGAAGTCCGATTTCAAATTTTAAAATGATTTTGAAAAATATAGGTAATAAAAAGCAATTAAAGGTGTTTCAATGTGTATGCGATAAATGCCTGAGAATGACTGAACGTCGGAAAGCAGCGGAGCAGTAAAACAGCAGGGATTGAGGATGGATTCAGTCATTTTCGGAGGTATTATTGGTGGTTTTGGCCGACTTTGCGTCATTTTATTACAAATCGAAACTGTAGGTTTGGTTGCTATACTTGAAAGCGGACTAGATAACGTTGCAAATTATCGCATCCATTCACTTGACCATTCAATTCGTTCGAATTTTAATTCCTACGTGTTTTCTATATACATATCATAAATATTGCTTCAATTTCCATGCTATCTAAAAAAACACGTTTTAAATATTTAATCAAATTACTGAAAAACATTTGAGTGTCCAAAACATATCAAACTTAAGTAATACCTTTTTTCTACACCCACATGTATATTATCCATTTTTCTAGGACCGTGCGTTTTAACCCACATTCCCGCACGCATTTTAGTTTTGAAAGTGTCACAGCTAAGATTATGTAAATTTTGACCTTATTAGATAGTTTTTTACTTCGGAAGTAATAACTATTGTTACAACAGGTGAATAAATATTTACAAAATAGTCCATCAAATAAAATCTACATCTTTTCTAGCTTTTTGTTGCATTTTCAATTTTTTGAAAATATAAAATAATGAAGATATTTGATATAACCCTGTACATTTCTCAAAGTAGTGTCATAAAACAACTATCAAACCACCCGGGTTTATATAAGAAAAATATATCAAATAAAATTCTTTCATCTACAAATGACTTAAAACCGTTGCCGTCACCTTCATCGTCATCTTTATGTGACCTGCAACCAATGCCATCCTCATCAAAGTCATCTACTTACCAGTTAACACCAAATAACTCCACTGGAGCGGCAATTTTAAGTAATTAGCCGAATGCAACAAATTGTGTTCCTAATATTAATATTTATAATAATAATTTATAATAATAATTTATAATAATAATATGTAATAGTTTTTGGTTAAAGTTTTGTATATGTATGTTGAAATGAAAGAACTTTTGAAAAATGGGTTGGTATACTTTTTTGTATATACGGTCGTAGAAAAAATAATGTTCCCGACTCATGCGTAAAGTGTCTTTCCCGCTTTTGACCGCTTGCCCAAACTCCACTTCGCGTCGTTCAGGTCAACTGCAGTCGCGTGCGGGAAAGTATGACTTTCCGCACTTGTTAGGAAAATAACTTTTCCGCCTACCTCTATCCAAAGTATGCATTTCCTGGCTTCATTGTAGGGAAAGTACTTTTACTCCCTAGGGAGGAAAAGTAAAAGTGACGTCATGGTACGTCATCAATGAAATAACTTGTACGGCATTGACGACCTATACTATATAATATTATATGTCCAAATTTTACCGTTTATTTTTAGAACACCCTGTATTTTGCAAAATGGTAGGAATCGGTAAATTGTTATTTAATTTTAACGATTCTTACATTAACAATTTGACAATTCATAGATACATCCGATTTCCGAATTTATGACAGAAATATTATATTTATAGCCATGCTTTGGTCTATTGATAGATTAACAGTTTCAAAGTGACAGTTCACAGAGTACACCATCTGTACTCTGTGGTTAGTTATTCTATAATACATCAACAAAATATAAGATGATATTCAAAAAATGAGTGATTCAAGCGAATTTGAGAGAGGCGGAAATATCATATGTAGAACATGGGAGTAAAATGCCTTTTCCTCCCTTGAATGATTACTTCAACCTCGGGAGGATTTTGCTCCCTTGTTATACACATAGCCGAGGGGGTAACAACTGGTGGCAATACATGTACAAATTGGATGCATTACGACGCATTACCGTGACATTACCAGCATTACCGGCATTACGCGGAATTATTTTAGTATTACGCGGGATTACGCGGCATTATACTGATATTACATGGCATTACGTACGAATTACGCCGCATCATGCTTGTATCCATAGAATAACTGTGAATTTTGTGACTGAATTGAAGTGATCAGAATTTGAACTCGAGGTAAGTGAAATGATGGACAGATTAGCTAGAATAAAGACCATCAATGCTATTACCCCAGATATAGGTAATTTAATCAATTCTTTTATATTAGCTCAACGAATATAGACATATTAGATAATGTAAATAGCATGGGTCTCTGCAAAAATCTTCGAATACATGTTATTATAGGCGTGCGCAGACTTTTTAATCAAATCGGAATCTTTCAATGAAAAAACAAAGAGCCGTGTCTGCCGAAACATTGCTTTTGCATATTGCCGCCCCTCGCAATTCATTTAAAGAATAAGAAACTGCTTCCTCGTGTCATTGGAAGATTGATATTTTGAGGAATTGGAGTGGACCCATTAGGGTGGGCCATGGACCCCCTCTTGCCCCCCCTGTAGGCACGACTATGTATGTTATCGCGGCCTATACAATCTGTAAACTGTATGATTATTATATTCTGGTTAACATTAATTAGAAGCTTGTTCAATTACACCTTAGTTGGATTTAAAAGACTATATTTTTAATGTTCGTTTTTAAATTTTATTTTAATATTCCTGTATTATACACAATATGTGCAATGGAAGATGTGGGTTCAAATAATGCCATTTGTGAATATGAACTATCTTTGACAATTCCAAGTCCAGAAAATGAGAACTCTAACAAGACCGATAATCAGGATGATGAAAGAACAATTCTTGGAAATAACAGTGACAATGAACCAGATATAATAATAGATGATGGTGAAGATTCATGTCAAGTGTCAGAAGAAACAGATCAAGATTTTGAGAACATCAATATTACAGACTATTTAGGGAATATGTTTAAATGAATGAAAAATCTCAGTTTAAATAAAGGAAGTTAATAAAATCTGATCGTAGGGACCGTTTTTGTGATTGGGGTTTGAATAAATAGTATAAGAATTTGTTTTGTTGTATATGATGTAAAAAAATAAGAAAGAAGTTTATCCAAACCCAGGTTCAAATTATGAACTCTATTGTATGTTTCCCTTTGTTTTCAATTAAATTATCAACTGAAGATTATTACCGCCGTATTTATTTCGATAACAGCTCGGAGATGCGTGTATTGAATTGAATTACTTTTTTGTGCAACTTTTGTTTTAAGCAAAATTAATTAATTTTCGTACGTAAAACTGTTACAATCCTGGAACTACAATGAATTACATTACGAAGTAATTCTGGCATTACATTGGAATTACTGGTATTACTATGAAAAGGCATGTAGTGCGCAATACATGTACAAAATTTGTCCCAGTTGTTACCCCCTCGCACATAGCTATTGTTTTGTTTGGGATAATGATAATTTTAAACTTTTTATTTTTTTAGGGAAGCATGTTACTTCACGGATACGGTGATGATAGGGTCTTGAGTATATGGAAGGAAGCATTGGAAAATTGTAGTGCAAATGTTTGGAATAATTGTGTAGGGCATACCGAAAAAATAATCGAAGACTGGTTTACTCGAGAACAAAATTTGGTGGAAATACATATTGAACCAGTGAACATTTTTTGACAGTTCCAAGAACCATTCAAATTTCCTCATTATCATATGAACAATTTCACCCAATCATGTCAACATTACACTGATAACAGACCTTGGGCTATTTTCACGTTGATATGGACACATTGATTTATTTCGATTTTGAAGTTTCAAATATTTAATATTTCGAAATGTCACGATTTGATTGTAATACTTTAATTGTTCCTTTGTTAATTGCACCTTTTAATAAATTATTTTAGCCGAGGTTTTAGCTCTGTATTTTTTCTATAATTAACAAAAAAATTTCTATCCGAATAACCCTCGGACATTGATAAATGCTCAAAAATTTGATGACAACTTTCTCAAGCTTGTTGCTTGTAGGCAACAAGCTATCGAAATCTGTCATAAAATTTTTTCGAACAATTATCAATGTCCTTGGGTTATTACTACTGCTAATAAATACTGATGAAGACAGCTCAGATTCCGAAACGGATGAACTTTAAAGAAGGATTTGTAATAAGAATAATATATAACTAACTCCCTTGTACTCATTGCTGTTTCAGAAGCAATAAATCATTATTATTTTCGTAGTTTTCTTTTACTTATTTGTTAATAACTGCTGATGCAAAGGACCAGGCACTAATTACATATATGGGGCCTTGGGTTTCAATTGGAAATTTTATTTTGTTCGTCTATGTTTCAATTTTATTTTGATGTCTGTTGCGGAAATCTCTATTTTTTTTTTAATATGAAACGGATTCCATTTGATACATTGCCCTGATCTATTTACAATCTATAGCCCATCCAAAAAAATATATCATTCTAATATAACTGTAACTTTAAGTTTTATAGTCAGTTTTATGAACTACTATTTGTAAATACTTATATAAAATCCAAGACATCCTACAAAAATTAGCTCTCTACTAATAAGCCAGCATGGTTGATATTAATTTTGGACTTTGTAACTTATTCACCCAGTATATCGATAGTTTTAATAAATATGTGAAGATGTTAACCAGATAATTACAATTAGAAAATTAAATTTCTTGCTTAGTAGCCAATTCATAAAAGGCCGACCTTTGGAATATTAGTCATAGCGATTAGTTCTATTGAGTTGACAGAAGTTCTGATTTGATTCATATAAATATTGTTGCCGACGTGACAGTCACGTGATGGAAAAGCTTTACCGTTTCTACTTATAATTGGAAATAGTATATTATGCAACGATCATGTAATGATGGTTATCAATACACAAGCACTATCCGGGATACGAAACGTATGGCTAATGCGAAATTATTAATAACCATTACATGAGGGCACTTACAGATCGAAAACAGCCTTATGCGGAGCCTTTCCTCACTGTGCTACGGACCACATTGTTAAACTAACAGAATAAAGTGTATATAGTTATGTTATTATACAAAATTAGTAATAAATTATTGTAAACAAAAATTGATGAGTTTAAATATGTATTTACCTTGGGCATTAAGTATTTTTGGTATGGTGCTCGACATTTCTTTTAAAAACTGACGCAAAAGATTTAAACGGTCATAAAACACCGTCAAACTGTCAAACATTCTAGAGGAAATATTGGGTCTGCCTACTTGGGTATTTGAAAATCTAGATTTCTATTGGTCAAATTTTCCGTTTTATAATGAAAACCAGTGTTATTATGATTATCATTATGAAACTGAAAGTTGGCATTTAATTAACAACTTATAGAATAGGAGTAGAAAATTTTTTTTCAACACTGATAACCAAATTTGAAATAATAGCTAAAAATGTATCTGCATTTGGGTCATTCCACATCAAATCTACCAATAGTTGGAATAGACTCCTTTAGATTTTGACGAATTTTGGTCAGAAGTTTCCGTTTATCTTATAACGAAGTTCTGCAAAAGTTATGCAAAATTCAGGATTTCACTATTTTTCCTGTTTTAAATATCTCGGAAACTATTGCAATTAAAAAAATTACTGAGTGTCAGTTTCCAGGGAGATACTCGTGGGTATTTGTGTAATTTTGCATTATTAAAAATTTTCACAATCGAGGATCGAAAATAAATTTTTGGCTAAAATGTTTTTGTATACAATCTTGTACATAACTAAGATTTCGTGTAATTTTGTCATTTTTAACAGCTGACGTTTTATTTATTAGCATAATAATGAGCAAAAACAACACTGATGACATTTGTTTATTTATTTATTTCATGGAACATTTCAAGTGTAAATTTTACTGACATCCTGTTATGAAAGTCGTTTTTTAATCCTTTTTGTACTGTTACTGCATCTTTTCTTTTTTCTACCTGAAAAACGTTAATATAACTAACGATTACAACATTTCTTAAACTTGATTATTAAAAAACTTTTACTGGGAAATTTTTTTTTAAATTCACAAATTTATATTTTCAATAAAACAAAAAACAAAGTTCCAAAAATTTCAGGATCTCTTGCGATTAGTACAAGGTAGTATAAAGGGGTCGATTCTAACTATTGGTCGATTTGACTATGAGATTTTCTATGACATGAATGTAATTCGAATTTAATGAATAAACTTTTTAACTGGAAAAAATTGCAGAAATCACATTTTTTCGATGAAATTGTACATAGTGATAAAAAAAATGCTACGAATTCGAGTTTTTTTATTTTTTTGCATTTTCTGAGAGCATTTACCATAGTAATGTATATTTTTTTCACATTATTAAAAAGTAGAGAATTCAACGAACAAAAGGCCCACCGACTTTTTGAAAAAAGCTGATATTTTGACGCGAGAATTTTGAAAATTTGAAAATTATGGTGCTTTTTTGATATTAAGTCAAAATGAGGTGACAAAATCAAGTTCAAATAAAATAAATTACAGTGTATTTGGGACATAATAAGGTAGGTTTTAACCACAATTCGCAAAAAAGAATTTTTTTTGGAAAAGAAAAATAAAAAACCAAAAACATGGTTATTTGAATTTTTCACATGAATTTTGAGGTTATGTGAAAAAATTGCGAATACAAAAGTTGTAGATCTTTTTATTACCCACAACTTTGCCACTCAACTTTTTTCCATAGGACTTGTAGTTTTGCCGGAAATCGAAATAAACTATTCTTAACACTTAAAAACTCACCCCCTCCCACTTCCCGAACTCGGATCGCCCGTAATTTATTTTTACTTTCAATTTTATCATATTCCCCTCCTTTTCTGATGGGTTTGATCCTACTATCATTTGTTTCACTTTTTACCATTTTTGAAGGCTTCGGCACTGGTCTATATCAGATTTTCCTTTTTTTGACTTCTATTCTTGGAGAAGAATTTCAGTGCTATTGTCAAAAAGACAGGAAAGATCAAAAATGGAAATGTCAATTGATAATCATGGAGCTGTACATTTGGGTCAAAATCCAGTTTATCATGCAAGGATCAATTTTATTGATATTCGTCACCACTTTGTGAGAGAAACAGTTGAAAGTGGAATTGTCAAATTGAGTTATTTATCAATTATTTAAATGGTTGCAGATATTTCAATTAAACCGATGTCCAGAGAATTACATGATAAGTATGATCAAGGACTAGGACGTGGAACTGTTTAAATCATTATTCGAACGCATGTCTAGAAGAGGTGTGTTGGAATCGTAAACAAGACAACCGTTATTTATTCATTCTATAATTATAATTTTTGATGATTACAGACTCACCCATGGATTCCATTTTAAAAACCATCATTTGACCAGGAAAGCTGACTTCGGTATTTTCAAAGGTGAGAACATATACAGTTTCCTGGGTGTATTATTGAGAAATCGAAATATTTCTTTCATCCAATTTCACCAATTACTTAGGTTTTTGCTTCAAGAAATTTAAATACCCCACGACAAACACGTTTTGGTCATTTGACAATTTTTCAGAAAAATTCTTATTGAAAAAATAATAAATCAACAAAGTTACATAAGTGTGTTCTATCATTCAGCTTTAAAGCATAATTTTTTTGCTTCTGGAAAATAGGAAGTTGCTTAAAAAAAATTATAATCGTCAATAATGATATGGAAAAAAGTAAAATGTTATTATACTTATGCGCTGTTGCCAAAAATACGAAATTTTGTTCAAAAACCAGGAATTTCTAAGAAAAAGGTATATATATATATGCTAGAAGGAATAGATTTTTTGCGTTTTTTTACGTTAGATGGATTTCGACAATTACTCGACAATTATTCGTAACAATTTTAATGTTTTTTGATATTTATTTATGGGTGGCACTGCTAACTTAATATTAAGTTAGCAGAGCCACCCCATATAAAAAAAATTAAGATAGCGACATTTGTTCTGTGTTCACGACAATTACATTTGGGTCATTCGACAAATGTTCAGTACATTTTTGGATGAAAAAAATCATATTTATCCAAGTTACAAGTGGGTATTACTGAGAAATCGGAATATTTCTTTCATTATATCACACGGTGCGTATATAGGAGAAAACCCTCGAGAAAACCCCACGACAAACACGTTTTGGTCATTTGACAATTTTTCAGATAAATTCTTATTGAAAAAATGATAAATCATTAAAGTTACATAAGTGTACTACATGAGTGTGTTCTATCATTCAGCTTTGAAACATAATTTTTTTGCTTCTGGAAAATAGGAAGTTGCTTAAAAAAAATTATAATCGTCAATAATGATATGGAAAACACGTAAAATGTTATTATACTTATGCGCTGTTGCCAAAAATACGAAATTTTGTTCAAAAACCAGGAATTTCTAAGAAAAAGGTATATATATATATGCTAGAAGGAATAGATTTTTTTGCGTTTTTTTACGTTAGATGGATTTCGACAATTACTCGACAATTATTCGTAACAATTTTAATGCTTTTTGATATTTATTTATGGGTGGCACTGCTAACTTAATATTAAGTTAGCAGAGCCACCCCCTATAAAAAAAAACTAAGAGTGCGACAAATTGTTTACGTTCACGACAAATTCTCGACAATTATTCGACAATTATTGGAATAGGTTTCATCGATTTATTTGCAAGTGGCTCTGCTAACTTTATAGGGGTCATTTTAAGAGAAGTCGACATAACTCGGAAAACTTTGTAGGTATTCAGATATTAGAGAACCTCTTTAAAATAAATTTTATTTATCACGTCCTGTCGGAAAATTTCTCGGAAAATTCTGTAGAATCTCAAAAAAAAGAATGTCACATTTTATTGGGACATCCTGTATATTTCAAAATAATGTTTAAATGTAGCATTTATCCATATACAAACTAATAAAGCCACAAAAAACTACCTAGTAATTTAATAGAATCTCAAAAAGATAAAAACGCCACAAATTTTTTATTTTTCCCCACAGTTGGATTGGCTCACACGGTCCTATAAAGTAACCAGCAACATTTATGGATGTACCTAGCTCATCTTGCTTTTTATTTTTAGGATTATAATAAATGTCAAGTCATATCAACTTTGATATTTGATATGCAAAACAACATTCAAGATTTCAAGTAGAAAGGGAGTGTTACCAATTCGCTCATTTTCGTAGGAACCTTAAACTAGTCTTACTTTACAACCTTTTGCAGCATCTTTATTGCAGGCAATATAAATTGCATTCAAAATTAAAAACCGAGTTAAAAACCAGTACTCTCACATTTTCTCCTATTTGTTGCAAATTTTCAAGATTTTTTGACAATTGACATTACTAAACAATTTAAACAATTTAAACCAGCAAAAAAATATTGTAAATTCAATTCCAAAATGAATACAGAAAATAAAGTTTTACTTCTGGCAACACAATAATTACCTACTTATGTTGTCAAAATCTGAAATCACTAAAAATATGTAAAGTTGCGTGTGAGTAACCTTGAAAATTATAAACATTTCTATATTTTTAAAGCCTGAAAGTTGCAATGAAAATGTGCCGAAATGCATGCGCAATTATTATTCAACTAAGGCCAGGGATTTCTTTAAAACGCTGTAATGAGTGTATTAGTATTACTTCCTAATTTCTTTATCTTTGGAACCCATTTAGAATAAAATATACCTAGTGATATGGAAAGTTATTTCACAGAGATAAGATAGGTATAGGCAGACACTATAGTTTTTGGATAATTAAGTATGTAGAAAATAGTCTAACACACATAATAGGTACCTACTATATAATCTCAATTTCTAGCAACAAAAAACAAGACAGATTACTTGATAGTTATGTTCTATATAAGATAGTTAAATTAACTTCCTTGTAATTTTCACGTATAGAAATTGTTCACTATCCCCCGTATTCTAAATTTAATTTTGTTCGATTTTGATTGATTAGGTACACCCGAAATATATTTTTAAAACAAGTCATTAGTTTCTTGGCAGTTCAAAAAAACGCCCACTAACGGTCACTGGACCTTTACATGTTTACTCAAATAAAAAACTAGAGAATACCTATGTCATGAATACATAGGTATTATGTACTATCACCAAAAACACAAATTTCCAAAAATAGCTTGTATATTGTATATTATAGATATTAGGTAGGTATTCACAAACAGCATGAATTCTTTTATTTGTTGTGTTATTGAATATACACGAAAAGGAGATATATATGTGAATTAAAAAGTAAATAATTTGACTCAGGTTTTAGTTATTCACTTTCAATAACAATAAATTCTAACTGTGTGTCAACTTATTTGAAATTCAAATTTTTAGCACCGCAATATAATAACATAACCTCAAAACATGAGTACATAATATTCAAAAGTGGAATGTTTCTTGATATATAATTATCCAATATTCCAATATACACCTATCAGAAAATATATTAACTTTGCCCTGACTGCTACAAAAACAGGTGTTTATCCCGTAGGATCGAATAATGTTCATTACAATATTTTGTAGGTATAAATAACCGCATATTGAAGGTGAAATCTAATATGAACTGTAGATATTGAAAGATATGTACTTACTTTATTAATAGGAACAGTATTCACTAGTGAACAATATTTGGAAACCACGAAAATATCGTTATTTAAAAGCAGACGAGCGCGACACAGCACCCTTGGCAACGCCATTTTGTGAGGAACTGACAGGATTAGGAAGCAGTCAACTCTACTCGATTTTAATTTTGTACTGCATTTGGACTGAATGACTCTACTGCGCAAATCGATTTTTGATTTAAAATTTTGGATACAGTATAAAAATATAAAATAAAAAATATTTTGTAATAAGCAATACTATAATAGTTGAAATATAATCTTATGTCATCAAATTGTATGCCCAATAAAATAATGAATAATATGCTATATTGGTTGCCTAAACAACAATGAAGTATAAATTCGTATCTTACAAGGTGATACAGTTACGTTCGTGCAGGTCTCAAGTGCAGAGTAAAAGTAAAAAGTGAATGTTTAGATAATCTTCTTTTGTGGCTGTTGTTATATCTTTGTTAATAAGCAAATAATCAATGAGAAATTCTCGCCATAATTTTGCGATTAGAAAGTTTAAGTCAGGAAGCATATTTAAATTTGCTGCTAAATATCACTTTGGAACCTACTTAATCCCTAGTATGATCTCATCATCAAAATGGTATAAATATTCCGAATGGTTCTCCACATATTGATAAAATAAAAATAAGAAAATTATAAAAAATAAGAAAATATGGAGTCTAATGGAGCTAAAGTCAATCTACAACTTTGTATGATTGATATATATGGTTTCTGCTTCGTCTTATCAAACTTTCTCTGAAGTTTCTTCAATGTACTTTAATGCAGAACTCGTGAATTCTCGGTGAATTTAGATTTTGGCTTGGTGGTTTTGAGAACTTTTGATTTGTAACAAATATTTAAGTACCTAATATTAATACATTAATGTTACTTACCTACTTCAAGGTAATTATTCAAAATTTGTGCCAATGGTTCAAAATTCAACTTTATTTCTATTTCTAATGTTGTATAATTCCATTTCTTTGAGAAACTGTCCCGACTTTTAGAATATAGGTACCTACCTACCTTCCATATTCCATAGAAGTTTCCAAAATTTTAGAATCTATTCCATCTATCTAGATAACTACAGTTAGTGAAAAAGTTGATGATAATAAACAGATAGAGTTTGTTCAACCATCCCTTGCCGTTACGTCATACATTGTCTATCTTGATCTCTAATTCATGAAATGGTCCGATATTATGAGACGGAACTATGACGTCATTAACGTATCTCTTAACTAATTTCGATGTAAATTTTATTTGTTACTTTTGACCATGGAGCTACTATTAAGAGGAGATGACACAGTCGACTATCTTATAATAGGAAAGTGGTATCACATGAGTGACATTGTGATGTGAGCAATATGGCGTCGTCGGCAGAGCCGGACTATTTAAATTTTCAATCAATAAACATATATTCACTAGTGAAATTGATAATATAGAAACACTGTAGGTATTTTGTTGGCTGCCAAGAACCTCTTTTTACAAATATCAACAACATATCTCTTATTGATGGAGTTCTAAGAAATCTACAAACATTAAATATAATATGAAGTTAAATAAAACTTATTGGAGCACAAAGAAATATATTCCAGTACAGTCCTTTCGATTGTTTACTAACCTATAATATGTTGTTCCTGATGATTTTTTCGTATTTACACTGTCTCTACTTGTACAACTTCGTGAAGCACAAGAAACCATTATTTTTCAATTATTAAAATAGAAAAAAACGACACTAACAAAAAGAAAATCCAAAAATACCCAATTCACATCCACAAAACAATACTAATGTCAAGTTGACAGAGAAGTGGAAGTAAAATGGCGAAACCGATACCACTTTTATGATAGGCGTAGCGACTCCTCTCAATACTAGCTCCATGCTTTTGACAGTTCAGTTGTCATATTTTGGGAAAAATTCTCAGCATTTATGTCATTGATTATAATTTTGAGGTTAGGTGTAAAATAACATTTAGCTTATATAAGACAAACGTAAAACAGCAGAGAACGTCACCGATTATGACGTAACGGCAAAAGATGGTTGAACAAACTCTACTAGAAATTTATCAGGTTCATACTTTAAAACGAAATTAGTTTGCTCAACGTTTTAAGCAGGATGCCTCAGTACGTTCTCATTACGCATGAAGTATTGTCTGGTATTGGCATTCTAAAAATAAGGAAAATATATCATTTAATTCGAACTATTTGAAGTAGATAATACCGTGAAAAAAAGGAGATTGGACAATTGGAATAGTCTGCACTAAGAGTTTTGAAAACTACCGCCAGAATGGGCACCTCATAGGCTCAAACTAGTGAAGCAAGGAAAACGTAGATTCTGTGAGATATAATAGGGAACCTCCATTCATTCACATACTTACTTGCGAAATGCCTATAAAACCACAGAACGTCTTAGAAAGCTGTTTGATAGAAGAGGAGCACCTACTTAAACTGAACTTCTAGTCTCCAAACTTTCCTCAGGAACTGAGTATCAGAATGGAACATTGAGTCTCCCAATAAATATATACTTCCTTACATAAGGTATGACAAACAAAAAAGAGAAGACGATGATGGAGAGTTTATAAGATCATCGAAATAGGTCATTAATCACATTTATTAAATCGCATTGAGGATTGAAGACTTCTTCGGTTTTTTTCGATGCTCTCACTTTCAGCAGCAGTTTTCGAAAATTGGCATAAAAGTATCTTACTTCTTAAATTTTAATATCGCAAATTCTATACTGATATTTTCTTCGATTCGCCACCAGGTGTCATTAATCTAATTTCGGTGATTCCAAATCAGAATACCTCTTCATCTAACCAGTTCATATTAAAAGCCAGAGCAGCGCGGGCAGGAGTATGTTATCTCTGGGTAGGACCCGACAGGACACTAAGGACTCGCCAAACGACGTCAGGCCAGAGGCCATGCACTCGTGTATTCTAGGTGGCCATGACTCGTTGATCGAGCAGGTCCGGTTTTCTTTTGAACCACATGCGATTCACCCACTAAAGCCGATGTCCTAGGTGAATGCGGGTGCTGCGGTACTTGCGATGCGGAGTACGTGTAGGCCTCTTTCACACGGTCAGGGTGTTTGTCCGTCCGAGTTTTCGGACAAGTAGCAATACATACACAGTTTAGCATATGTTCTTTCACACTTTCCGGACACGGGTCAATCGCCGTCCGGGCATTCAAAACGCCCGGATGTACCCCCTAGATCTCACGCTGAGCTCGGACGGGCAATCTCCCGGACTATGCCTTAGCGGACCACATTGTGCTATGAATGCGTTTACATGATCCGGGTGTTTAATCGTCTGATTGGTCTATACTTGTCTATACTAGTTTGCAGGCCAGTAGCGTGTAGTTTGTTGTCGAGAAGACTGTGTGTGTACTCTGCAGTGTAGCTAAGAGCATTTGATCATGTCGAAAGAAGTAGAAGTAGATTCTGAAATCCTGATTAGTTTAGTTCAGGATAAAACAGAAATCTGGAACAAAGCTGCCGAGGATCTGCTTTCTAGCAAAGGGTGAACCAAAATTTGCCTATTACGGTGTTATTTTCGCCGATGTTTTAATAAAGCAAACAAAATCTTTTTGCGCCTACTGCCAACCACAATCAGCGGCAAACTGAAGTATCTAGCACCAAGTGGTCCGGATTTTCGCAGACTCCCGTGTGAAGAGGGATCCATATGAATCATAGTCCAGCGAAAACACGTGGTATCTTTTTTCTGCATTAAAGCTGCGCGGAGCTAGATCGACGAAACGCACGCATTGTTTTTAATTTAAAACATGCTTTAATTCACCGCAGTTTTTGGAGAGCGAAAACCATAAAAAATAGGCATGACGACAGCATCAAAAAATCGTCGATATAATGGTTTTAGGGGAAAGTTCATATTAAAAAAATTCAAAGCACTGCTTTAGTTTTATTTAAAAAATTCAGATTATTAAAATATAGAATATTCAATAAAATATATAATAGTATAAGTATCAAGAACGGTAGGGGTTGTTTACCGGTCGACAGCTGGAGTGCTCAGTGTCATTTTGACAAACAATTTCGTCATCTTTCTTTATTAGAGGAATGGATATTTTTGATGACAATGATGATCGAATGTATTTGTATAATTTTTTAGGGTTGTCGCTGCATACATACTATAGACTCTTCGTACACTTCTCGGGCTTCCTTTATAGACTTTTCCAAATTTCTGGCAAAATTTTTGTGAATTTCAAAATCAGCTTGACAGCCCGTGCGCTTGTACTTCTGCCACAATCTGCTTTTATATCTAGTCAAGGAAATTATTTCACCATTGATCCACGGTTTTACTTTATTTTTGTACACCACTTTCCTGGTAGAATACTTGCTCTTAAGGGCCGCAAGAGTACTTGTAAATGTATCCCATACTTAATTACTATCGATTTATTAAAGAAACACTTACACACTATAATAATCTTAATTTATATACACACTACTTGATGTCTATTAATTTATCTACACACGGTATAATAATTGTCCTAATTTATCTTCAACACTATTTATATTCACTTCTGTTCACTCACTGTATACTGAAACTGTTTACCGATTCACTGTATACTGAACAACTACTGACTCACTCGAAAATCCACGTATATATACTCCTTCAAATCTCTAGAACATTCGCGATAAACCATTGTATGGCCTGGTACATTTCCAGAACAGTCTGGATATTACCTGCGAAAGAACATTTTCTAGAAAGGTCGCATTCATCGTTTGCGACAGGACCAGCTTCGGAATTAGTGGGTTCGTAACAATAATATAACATAAAGTGGGTCACATGTGGCCTAAGTGCTGTGAGCATTCACTCACCCTCCCTACTCTACAGATACAGATACAGAAACAAAACATAAAGTGAAATATTTTAGATAGAAAGATAGAAAAACAAACGACTAGTTATGAAGCAAGAAAAGACTAATTATTATGATAATTAAAGCTTCAGAACTTTTGGTACCTATTTTAAATTTCACCATGTGACGTTACAAAGCTTTTGACTCATGTCACATTCCTGTTATACCTTCGCTCCCCTTCACCGTGTGACGTAGGTAATGGCCCCCTATATGACTAACGTCTAGGTGGTCACGCAGCATGGCTTTCCAGAAGATGAACGATAGGCGCCAACGTTGTCAAATTTAGTAGTTCAACATAACAATATTGGAGTAAATATGTAAATCTCAGAAAATAAGAAATAGAAAACTAAAAAAAAACAAGAGAGCCCAGGCCCAAACCCTTTTGATCAAAGTGTAACTATGTATAAAAATATCAGAAAATAAGAAATAGAAAACCCAAACCCAAACCCGGTTTATCAAAGTGTAACTATTTATAAAATATCAGAAAATAAGAAATAGAAAACTAAAAAAAAAAACAAGAAAACCCAGGCCCAAGCCTGGTTGATCAAAGTGTAACTATGTATAAAAATATCAGAAAATAAGAAATATAAAACTAAAAAACCCAGGTCCTAACCGGGTTTCGAGCCTACGATGTAAGCTCAGTACCCTACCAACTGTGCCAATCTGCCCACATTCAGTCACATCGAATAGAAGGTTAAAGGCTGTTTGGACGCATGCGCACCTCAACTACTAAATTTGAGGAGTGCCGAGATCCAATAAATTAAATTTGACAACGTTGGTACCTAGTCAGGTAAATAAGCTCTCGTTCGGCAGCCATGCTGCGTGACCACCTAGACGCTAGGTATGTATGTACTATGTAGGTTACATATTCAATTACGTGTTAAGATTTCAATATATTGCTGAACAGGTCAATATACTGCAACATTGGGATACGCGCAGTATTATTATCCCTCATAGGTACCTATAGTCTGTTTTTAGTTACTTCTGTTTGTGTATATCAATATCAATATATGTGACGGCTTTGGGAAGTTTTTATAAAGAATATGATATAAAGAGCTTTGTTCATAAAACCAACAATGAAAAAGTTTCCCTGTACCTATATCCAAAAATATTTTATTGTTCTTCAACTACCTATACTAAATTCGGCTAATGGAGCCTCTCCCTGGTCATAAACAAAAATAAACTATACTAAATCATATTTTATAATTAACTAACTAATATCAAGACATAATTTATCCCTAAACATTCAAATCCTGAAAACATTTATTCTGCTTATTTTCAGTTCATTTATTAAAAAAGCTGCTAGACAGATACTTAAAATCTTCTGTATGTTTCATGTGGTGTTCTATATTCATTATTCTTTTTGTTAATTACTTTAGGATATTAAATCATTACTGGCTGCCTAACAGCTGGAGATTTTCTCACCCACTTTTTCAAAAAACAATTATTGTGAATATTGCTAAAACGTTTGAATAACAATTCTTACAGAAACATCATTATTTAAAATGAATTTTTTCACCTTTCTCCAACATACTGAGGATATTATAATGGTTAATTTTGATATGCAGTTACGGATACGAATAACTAGCATGCTGAGTCCACTCAATCAAATATTTAGAAGTAGAAGATAATCTAGACTTTTGACATATGACATCTTTCTGTACAAAAGCAATCGTTTAGTTTGTGGTTTAGTTTTTAACAAATTTGAAAAGGTAATTTAACATGTCTTTTAAAATCAAACATAAAATATATGTATTTTAGATGGAACCAATGGCTTTGGGAAGTGCTCCTTCAAGTCCAGTTTCTCCTAGTGTGAATCGTAACTTTTTACCTGGTTTTTTAATGGGAGGAGATCCTCAGATATCTTCACCTAATCCTAGTATTTCACCTGGTAGAAATAAAACACCGGGCAACAATGCCAGAGTAACTACAAATACCGTTGAATCTAACAATTTTCGTCAGAAATTATTCAATCAGACAATGAATGAAAGTTCTACCCCTATATCGCCATATTCAATGGTACCTGAAAAGGCAGGACCTCCTAAAATGGGATTATTTGATATCTTAGAACAAAAAAAGAAGGGTAGCCCTGTAATGAGCAGTACAGTGGGCAATGTTAATGATTCTATTCCATTCAATGATAGTATTTCAGGTATTAATGATGACAACTCAAACTTTAGAATGATGAGTTATAATGAATCTATGTCAAGAACATCTAATATGAATTCTCACATAAGTGAACGGATAGATTCATATTGGGTGACTGTGTTTGGATTCCCACCTAGTGCATTAACTTTAATATTATCTCAACTAGCAAATTGTGGTCCTATTGCTGATAAAAAAGTACCACCACAAGGAAATTGGGTCCACATTAAGTTTAATCATTTAAGTGAAGTTTCAAGAGCACTTTCATTAAATTGTAAGCTTATTGCCAATAATATTATGATTGGTGTTACCCCTTATCATATTAAGGAGAACAAAGAAAATGAAAGTTCTATGTTTACATCTCCGATGAGAGTGAGATCATTGAGACATTCATTTATATCTCCAAGTTCACAGAATTCAGTAGTATCTCCACAAACATTACCTCAGAAATCCACAGGAATTGTAACAAAAGCTATGGAGTATGTATTTGGATGGTAGATTATCAAGTATTCAAATTTATAATAGACTGAAGTTTTTAAATGATTTTATTGTTCTCAGCACTGGATAAAAATGCAATTCAATACAAAAAAAATATAATAATTACAAAGTGTATTACAGTATACCCAATCAATATAGATTTTTCTCTATGCTTTTGAAAGTTTTTAATTTCAAGTACCTATATCTAATTATGTGTTTGCATATTATAGTTTTTTTATATTTTATTAAATGCACTTAATCTAATGATTGCTACTATTAGTAAAGCAGAACTATATGTTGAATATTTCTTTATAACCACTCGTAACCACCACATTGCTGTCAAAGCCTTTTTGAATTTTCTGTACTGTTTGTAATTTATGCCAAATTCTTACAATTTTCTACCAATACTTTATCTAAATCACCTATGGTTATTTTAACTTCCACCAGAGTAATTGTTGCAATTGTAAAATTCTGTAGGGTTGTTTGTAAAATTATAAATACCGATTTATTTGTCATTGAGATTTGTTCTTTATCTCAATTTGTGACTTTTTTATGTATAGACTGTTATTTCACTAGATTCTTGAAAATATTAATACAGGATTAAAACTTGTAAATTATGGATTTTTTCTCCATTTTCACATCTATTATAAAACTGATGAGGATAGTATATTTATAACAAAGTAGGTATATTTTTATGTAATGTGTACTTTCGCATTAACTTACTGTCATCTGTTTTTCCTATTTCAAAATACCTTTGTGTAAATTCAACTATTTTGTTTGTAAATGTTGTAATATAATTTTTAAATTGAATTATGCACAACTGAAATTAATAAATTTTTAAGACTTTTTTAGGTAGGTATATAGGTACATTCTTCACAACCAACTTAACATTTTGTTAATGCTTTATATTGTTATAGTTACAACTGCATTTTTTTGTTGGTAAATGTCTCAGTTTTGATATTTGTGTTAATAAAGTGTATTTAATATAACCAAGTTTATCATTCTTCATAGATGGATAGTCCTATTGAAATCAGATCTTGATCAACTAATATGGGTGTTGTATTTCTATTGAATGTAAACTTGTACTTTAATGGATATCATTAAAGCAGAGGTCCTGGATTGGATATCTCATGATGAAGTTATGCATATGACAGTACACTTTGTATCTATGTTGAAGTTTGGGTAAGGAATATAGTATATAGTAGAATATATATGGGTAATGGGGGATGTTCTGATGACTATACACACAGACATATAAAATATTTTATATGTCTGTGACTATACATCAAGATTAATGTGAACTTATGTTTTATAGAAACCTCTGCTTATGCCTGCCATATACTTTCAACAAGATAACGCACCTGCATATTATCAAAGAGATGTTATGCAATATTTAAATACAATTTTCCCCCAGAGATGGATTATCTGCGTAAAATTAAGTGTACGTCAAGATCCCCCTACTTGACACCACTCACCACTTGATTTTTCCTCCTCTGAGACTACCTGAAAGACGAAAGACCGCGTTTATGTTCATAGACTATCTAACCTACTCGATTTGAAGGATCACATACGTCTCGATGCACAATGATCAAACGATTCTGTTCGATGATATTATGATTGTATTTCATTGTCAACAAATTAATGGTTTGAGCACTCCTTTGTGATGAAGGATTTGTAACTTAAATGAATGTTTAGTTTATAAATTTCTGCAACATTACTTAGGTATCTAGTTTTGTTCAAAATTACAATTTTAATATTTTTACTAAGTTTGTAATATAATTGACATTTTAACCTTAATTTTCCCGCGCTGTCATTCTGTCGAAAAACATATGTTTTTGACGCCAAGTGTGATTGCATTAAGGTTTTTTTAGCGAGTGACCGGTCATAAAAAGTTAATACCAATAAATTTGTTGTCACGAACGGTAAATACCAAAATGTCAAATTACCATAGTCCATAGGTGGGTAACTGGCAGTGGTTATAACCCCCACTTTTGTTTTAAAACGTAAGTAACCGCTGGGTTTTAACCAGCAGCTCGCTAAATTCACCTCATTACTTTGTGGAAACTTGAATGTTGTGTATTCGACGAGGAATTAATACACAATTATTCAATTACTAAACACAGTTTTATTTTAAGAACTTTAATTCAAAAGATGTGACAAAACATAACATCAGTGACATCACTATGGATATATTATAATAATTATTCTAAGGGTAAATTCAAAATACATAACATTTTCTTCCCTTCTTATAAAAGATTACAAATAATAAAAAAAACTACAAATCTAACTTACTAGGTCTTTTGACAACACGACCTGATCTGGTAACATTTCTAAACGTTGACGGAGTACCATGTCCTTCAAATATGTTTTTGTCTTCAAGACTTGTTGAATCAGGCGAACCTTGAGGTTCGATAACAGGACTTGGTACTTTTTCAACATAAGGACTCATGTTACTATTTAACACAGAAGTACTAGGTACCACATTATTTGTCACAGGAGTGTTATTGGACATAGTAGTATTATTTGTAAAATCAGGGTTATTTGACAAAATTGGATTATTATGAATATCAGTGTTATTCGAAATTTCATTCTGAATTAACATAGGATTCGATTTACTTTCCCTAATGTCATTAATGTGATATAACTTAATATGTTCACCGCATTTCACTAAATAAGTGCTATAACTCATACACCTAACAACTTTACCTTTTTGCCAAAGATTTGTATATTTGTTCTTTACAAAAACTTCATCGTTTTCTGAAAACAACTTGATTTTTTGCAAAATGTCAGGCTGAAGGGATTTTTGTTTCTTTGACCAAGGTTTTATAGCAGATCAAATCTAGTACGAGGACGAATTTTAAAAACTGTTTCTGCTGGTGAACATCCTGTGGAAGTATTTGGTGTGTTTCTATATACAAATAAAAAGTTTTCTAATCTATTTAAAATAGTGACTTCGCTCACATTCTCTCCCTCTTTGAATAAAGCTTTTTTTAACCCTTTTTTAATTGTTTGGACTCCCCTTTCCGCTAAACCATTGCTTTCTGGGTGTTTTGGTGGAATACGAATGAATTTTATCCCGTTTGCATGACAAAAAGAAGTAAATTCATAAGAATTACCAAATGGTGGACTATTATCCGAAACTAGCTCTACTGGTAATCCAAATACCGAAAAAATTTGTTTCAACTTTAAAATTGTTTCTCTCACGTTTGTGCCATCCTTCATAAGTTTAACTTCGCACCACCCAGACTTATTATCTACAAGAATTAAAAATGTAAAACAATCTCTTTTGAAAAAATCAACATTTACTCTGTAAAAATTATTAGGAGCAGTTGGCCAAGGGAGTAAAACTCCGCTGTTTGAAAAATTTTGAGTTTGTTGGCATACATCACAAGAATTGACATACTGCTCAACATCTTCGTTAATACCAGGCCACCAACAATAAGATCTAATAAGCATTTTAGTTCTTACTATTCCTATATGCTGTTCATGGAACAAACTCAGAATATCTTTTTTGCAATTGTTTTGGAACTACAACTTTATTACCAACTAAAACACAACCATTATCAACAGAAAATTCTAATTTTCTTTTAAAGTAAGGCTTCAAATTGTCGTCTATTATCGAATTTGGCCAACCAGTTAAAGTAAGATCAAGTACTTTGGACAAAATTATATCTTTTTTTGTTGCTACAGCTATATTTTCGTAAGTAATAGGTACTTCATAAGATAGACTAAATGAAAATATTGCATCAGAAATTTCAGTTTGACTTTTCATTGGCAATCTTGAGAGTCCATCAGCATTCGAAATTTGGCTACCTTTCTTGTAAATAATATCATATTTATAAGCTGATAATGTTATTGCCCAACGAGTGATTCTAGCTGCGGCAGTAACTGGAATGTTTCTATTTTTACCGAAAATGAACTGAAGAGGTTGGTGATCTGAGATCAAAGTGAAATTTCGTCCAAAAACGTATTTGTGGAACTTTTTCAACGCAAATATTCTTGCTAAACTTTCACGTTCTAAATTTGAATATTTCTTTTCATTTTCGCTAAGAGTGGATGAAGCAAATAAAACTGGTTTTTCAACACCATCGATTTCATGACTATAAGCACTGCTCCAACCCCGTAACCACTGGAATCACACGTTATATAGATATAGGAAGTGTTGGATCATAATGTGTTAAGACATCATGTGAAATAAGCAACTTTTTACTATCCTGAAAACATTTTTCACATTTTCTTGTCCATATATACTCAGTAAGGTGAAGTGGGGTATATGTGATAATGGGGCAATTGTGACAGTCGGTTTAAAAATGGCTATTTAAATAGATATGCTTGTGCCACTTATTAGACTAAGCTCGAAATATGCTATTCTAGTGAGCCATCACTAGAAACTGTCGAAATTCAAACTTGGATTTCAGTTGAGCACAGATAAGCGAAGGGAGTGTTTCACACTTATGCAAATTTCAATATACATTTACCCCGTTCGTGCAATGATATATTATTTTTGCGGTATGTAAGAGTAATAATCCAATTTTTATTTACTTAATAGTTCATAATAATTGAGAGAAACATATTATATTGGTTATTCAATTGAATACTTAATATTTACTTCGGAATGTTGCTAGAACACATTTGCCCCTTGAAATGATACTGTACTTCAGCAGGATATTGTGAAACAACTACCCAATCTTATCGTTGATAGACGTGGAATGTAAGAGTTTCCAGTTTCTTCAAAAAACTTCAACATTCATCATTATCTCTGACACATTTAGAAGTGTTTTGTATCAAGTTTTATTAGTTTCTGTTCCTTTGTTCCATGATTGTTTATAATAGCTGAATATGTTCCGTATTTTTTTCAACAAAATGAAATACAAAAAAACACATGCAGAGAGCTTGGAATGAATTTTAATACAATAGCCCCAGAGTAAAAAGTATGTTATTTACTACAAAAATATAAACTTTCATCACAATTGCCCCGGTCCCTGGGGTAAATGTGATATACTGACATGATTTTAAAAAACATCCCGCAACACTTGCAACATTAAACTTTATTTAAATTTTTTGCATACAATGAATAAAAAACCCCTTCAAAAGTATAAGATTTTTTTTGTAAATTTTTTGAAATTGTTCTTGGCACCTTTATGTTGAAAGAAAGTTGAACTATTCAAAAAGTAGATCACATTTACCCCATTCCACCTTATTACCTTTACATAAATCGTACAATGGCCTGAGTTTGGTGGAAAGCATAGGAATAAACTTACGTACGTAACTTTTTAATTCTGTAATATTTTTGGTGAAGGCGCTTTCTGGATGCATTCAATTTTTTCATCTGTAGGATGAATTCCTGATGCATCTACTCTATCACCTAGGAACATTACAGAACGATCAAAAAACTTACATTTTTTTTCATTAATCACATTATATTTCTGTAATCTTTCTAACACTTTTTTAACATTCTGATAGCATTCATCTATCGTACAACCGTGCACCAAAATATCATCTAAATAGCATTTAGTCTTTGGTAATTCTGATAAAATAACCTCCATGACACATTGAAAAATTCCCGGAGTGCTACTAACGCCATATGTTAATCTATTAAATCTAAAAAGACCAATGTGGGTATTTATCGTGAATAGTTCTTTAGAAGCATCACTTATCTGAAGTGGTTGATAAGCCCCCTTTAGATCTAAAACACAGTAATACTCGCTACCATGTAATGTGGCAAAAATATCCGAAGGCAATGGTAAAACGCAATGGTCACTATCAATTGCTAAATTCAGCGTTTTTTTGAAATCTACACATATTCTTACATCCCCAGAGTTTTTCTTGGGAACCACAACAATTGGACTTGCCCAGTTGCTGTGTGATAACTTAGTCAAAACACCAGACTTAACCATTTTCGAAAGTTCCTCCTCGACTATTGGTTTTAATGCAAATGGCATTTCATATGCCCTATGAAAAATAGGTTTAAATCCTTCTCTTATCTTTATCTCAGCTTTAAAATCTTTTATTGAAGTGTGAGGCTCTTCCTCGAAAAGTGACCTATAATCTTGTTTCAAAGAGGCAATCAACTTAAACTTGACATTCTCTGACTCTAAACTTGAAACCTGATTTGACTGAAAATTGACTTGACTACAAACTTTTACTTGTGAATTTTCTAAATTGACTGGACTATAGCTTTTTATCTGAGACTCTTCTGTTACTACACTTATATCTAGCAAAGAATTTCTCCAATCTTTATTTAAAATGTTTAGCCAATTCCTACCCAAGAGCGGTGCAAACTTGATGTCTGATTTTAAGACAACCAAAGGTAAATAATACAACTTACTCAAGTATATCTTACATGCACATATACCTGACCTAAAATTTCTGCTTTTTCCCCTGTCAAAACTCTTAACTTAAAACTTACCGGTTCTAAGACTAAATTGTTGAATAAATACTTAAAGTCTTCCTCATGTATAACTGACCTTACTGCACCTGAATCAACTTCCATTTCAAGATTTTGTTCATCGATACACAATGTAACTTTCAAAGTGTCGACAAAACTTGTTTTAAGCGAATTCAAGGTACACTCCTCCGACAACAAACCTAACTCAAAAGTTTCATCTGACTCTCCTCCCAACTCCTGATTTTCATCTTCCTGCAACTCAAAAACTCTGTTCTTGCACATAGGAGACTTTGCAGTGTGTCCTGACATATTACAGGCAAAGCACTTCCAATTTATTGCTGGACATTTGTTGTTGTCCAAATGTATACGGCAACATCTTCTACACTTCTGCTTTCGACTATACGACTTACTTGGACTACCACTAGGATGACTATGACCACTGGACGACTTATTTTGACTGACTTGGCCTGACTTGACTCGGTTTTGACTCGACTGTGACTTGTAATTCTGACTTGACTTCTGCTTGTGATATACGCTATTCAAATATAATGACCAGACTCTGACACCATAGCCAGTCGGCCAACTCCATACTAAGTGCGATTTTTAAAGCTGCTTCAAAGATATGATCTTCCTCTAATAATTTTTGTTTTATATCATTAGATCTAATTCCAGATATCAACCTATCTCTTAAGGCATCTTTCAAAAAATCACCATAGTTACAAGTTTTTGACATACTTTTCAACCTTGTAACGAATGCTGTGATAGATTCTTCCGGCTCCTGGTAACTATTGTTCATCTTAAAGCGTTCTGCTACAACTATAGCCTTTTAGGGCTGTAGTGATATTTTAGTGCTTTTACCAATTCAACATATGACTTCGTATCAGGCAAAGCAGGTGTTACAAGATCTTTCAACCTGCTATATCCCTCTCCCCCAATAGAAGTAAGTAAAAAGGGAACTTGCTTTGTATCTGCAATATCATTCACTTTAAAAATTTGTTCTAAACGCTCTATCCATGATGAAATGTCCCCAAACTTTGGATTGAAAGGCTCGATACTCCCAATTAAAGACATATTTGTTAGGTACTGACTTTATACAGACTTCGACTTGACTTTTACTAAGACTGGACAGACTTCACTATTGATTGATGCTCAAAAAATGGAACGGACTTACTTGACTGGGTGCGGTATAACCATAAGAATCTTCGCGGATTCGTTTCTGTTCTCGTCGCCAAAATGTTGTGTATTCGACGAGGAATTAATACACAATTATTCAATTACTAAACACAGTTTTATTTTAAGAACTTCAATTCAAAAGATGTGACAAAACATAACATCAGTGACATCACTATGGATATATTATAATAATATTATTCTAAGGGTAAATTCAAAATACATAACATTTTACTGTAATATATCCTTCACTGTTGGAAGCATAACTGGAAGTACAACTTGGTACCAAACATTTCACAGGCATCTACAACAAAATAAAATAATTAATAGTACATAAGTAATTAATCTTATTGGCTTAATTTATAAATATACTTCATTTAGGTGAGTCCAATGTGGGATGGCTTAACAAGAATCACAAATTGGATAATAATATAAAAAATAGTCTTGGTTCAAGTCATCTCTAAACATTTTCAATGAGTTTTAGAAAATTTGTAACCATACTTTATTTGATACAATTACCATGTTATGCGTTATGTTATATTTTATGAGTCCACAGAACAGAGAGTATGTTTACAAATTATACTGATGCTAAAATCTTTTTATTTTATATATATTATCAAATATCTTACCTCTAAAACTTAACACAAACAGAAGTCTTATGTTGAACTTGCCAGGCTGTTACTGCGAAAAAACGAGCACCAAGTTCATAAACTTGATTTAAAAAGATTGTACATACTATTACATATCACGAATTATAAACATACGCGCATTATATACGTAAATCGACCAACATATCGACTGATTTCACGGTCTCGCCATGATAATAATCTGACTTGATCGGCCCACTGTTCACTGTTGCCAAATTTCAGCATTCCGGCCTAGTATTGTAGATGGCCATGCTTTTGCTTAAGCTTCAGCGGGCTTGTTCTTCTATGTGCTTGACCAATGCAAGCAGAAAGACAATTTCATTTAAAATTTTAAGGTTATGTTATGATTGTTAAGAAAATTTTATGATCATTTTTGTCTCATTAAATTCATTTGAAGAGAAAAAGCTTAATCACAAATAAAAAATGTTGGCACTTCATCTGCAGTATGGGGAAGAAGTTTATTGCTAAATAAATGTCTAGTACCCAAAACCTTCTTTTTGCGAATTTTCTCTCACACAATTTTTGGGTGGTTTTTTATGTAACGTTATTACGATAGATGCTAGAGAGCATAATACTAAACTTTTAATCTTATTCTCGTCCATTATTTTGATTTTTAAAGGTATCCAATTCAAAAAATTTAGAACCAATGTAAATGATCATTATGTGAAATGTCAATTGAGCAAGAGATTAAGCACGCGCGTAATTGAATGTAAATGTACCTTTAAAGTGAATATCCGAGTAAACGCTGACGTCAGGAACATTTTACATTTGGTCTAAAATATGAAGTCCTAGAACGTTCTCTTTGGAACATTGAATAGATGGGGCTTTTACTTGATTTTACTAAATGATGAAATAAAACAATTTAATTTGTTAAAACTTACATTATATAATGTTAATTCTAACAAATTAAATTGTTTTATGTCAGCATAACGTTCTCTTTGTTGCAAATCCATCCCTTGGTGCGAGACTTTTAAACAATCTTGAATCTAAACCATACATAGTTACTCAAACACGCACAAAAAATTTCATCAAAACCGTTTAGAAGTTCAACATGAACCCGATTGCAGCGCCACCTACCGGAATTAATTATGAATGTAATCCATCCAGTTACTTACTCAAACACACACACACACAAAATGTCATCAAAATCATCGGCCCATGTGTTTAAGAGTTGTTCAGTATGAGTATGAACCTGTTGCAACGATTGTTGTGTTCTTTTTACACTTTTCTGTTCAGCTCTGTTGAGATAATTTTCAACCTGAGCGGGTGACCAAAGTGAACAGGAAATCTTAAAAAGAATGCTCCTTATGTCTTTAGGCTATGATCAACTAAACGGCAGAGCCGAGCACCCACAAGAGGTAGTGCAGTTAGGGGCAAGAGGGGAAGAGATAGTTCAGCTTTGTTCAAAACGAGCGCTTAAAAAGAATACGCAAAATCATTCAAGTGAACAGAGCAGCTGATCTGCTCGAGCAAATTCTGTAAAAAGAACACACCAGATATGTACCTACCTACCGGAACCAATAATTGTGATTCTAAACCATTCTCGAATCCACTTGCACGCAGACAAAAATATCATTAAGACCAGTCCAGCCGCTCAGGAGTTAATAAACACACGCACAGAAGATATACAGCGTGTCCACGGTTGGAGTATCCTATAGGTGAAAAATGTTATTCTTAATAAAAAGTTTTGCTAGTTCTGAAACCCCATAAAATGAAATAAAATTCAAGTATTTCAAAACCCGTCTAATTTTATGGCCAGTTTTATGAAAACCTGGAGTCTGACTTTTTGACATTTCTTCACATATTGGCTAATATCTTGGGAACCTTAAGGTTTGCAAGGTTCTAGTCTACGCCATTCAATTCAGAATTGAATTTTCTTAAAGTTTAAGCAATTGCTCAAGTTATTATGTAATGAAGATTCAAAGAACCACAATAGATCTGTAAAGGTCGCAGTGTTTGTTCCACAGGAGTTAACTATTTAGTCAGGTATAGAATGAATTTTTCTTGTCTCCATTCGACCTCACTACCATCAAATGTTTGTTACCAATCAAATAAATAAAGAAAACAAGTAGACAATTAAATAGAAACACAACTATATTGAACTTAATCTATTAAATATACCGATAAAAAGTATAAAATGTTCACAGTCTAAAAGTCACGATTTTCATAAATTTGTATTTTAATCTATGCACATTAGAAAATGGTGATATATTAGACATTATGATTCCATATATTTCATTAATTTAAGACGAAACATTTATAAATAAACATTTTAGAAAAAAACTAAAAACTTTCATAATATTTAAACAGTTCCATTGCTTTATTTACTATTAAAAATACATCTTTTGCAGATACTTATACAAAAAACTAATGCAGTATATTCATAAAAAAATCTTGTGTTATTTTCTAAAATGGGGATATTTATCTATTTGTACCCCTCTCCCCTACAGGTACTTTTGTGAATAAAAACTATTTATGATCCTCGATATTCGCAGTTGCTAAATCTACTATTTTTGGATATTTAACATTCTTTTTATTCAGTTTCTCTTGTGCCCATAAAATTAATTTAAGAAGAGTGGATATTTTCGGTGCTGTATTTTCTTGATGTTCCATTTTTAAAATAGCCGCGTTCACTTCACTTGCAACCTGTCATAATAAAACAAAATTATTAGCTTGATCTAAAAATTTTAACGTTTATAATCTACAAGACGTTGGAAAGGAATGTGCTTAACAGATCAACCAGTTGGTTTAAAGAGAGGAACCTTTTGACCTTGACAGTAAAGGATGAAATCATTTGTTATGTCATATATTTAACAGGAAGCGGAATAAAAGTCATCAAGTTGTTAATACTGAGTCGAAATAGTGTAATCAGAGTCCTGTGGAGTTCCATTCTCTATAATTGGTATAATGGAGAGGTTTTTCCATTGTAGAATAAATGGAAAGAAGGGTTTTTCAAGATCAGCATTGGTTAGATTGTTTTCGATGAGCATACCTAGGATAATAGTACTACTTAAGTTACCAAAAGCTCTTTTGATTTCTAGGGGTTTGGTGTAAAACCAGGTTGTCTATGGTGCTTCTATTTTTCGTAAACATATTTATGCTGGCTCCAGTCCAGTAGGTTGTTTTATTGCATAATGTACAAGTTAATGAAATTTGTCTGTAGGAGTTTCCGTATAACACGGAGAGTAGTTATATAATTAATCGCACCAGGATTTTTATTTTCAACATTTATTTTGATTAGGTTTACACAGAACACTTAACGGTTTCGCACAAAACCAGTTAGTGCTCGTTGTATCAAACACCCAATCTCGGTTTAATGATAACTGATGCAATTTACTAATAATAAATACATCAATATGTCACAGTCTAAACAGCCGAGTTTAGGTGTATCAAAAGATTGGTCTAGATCTAGATTAACTGCTGCCATGCGTTTTGTATACAAGTATTGTAGGAAAACAATATTATTGGAGAAGCAAGAAAAAATTGCCAGGATCCATCAATTTTACTTCAAAACGTTAAAACATTGATTTCTGAAGGTTACGAAAAATTACTGAGCAATGGACATAGTGAAAATTAAGTCAATCTAGAGTAATTTTTGGAGAGTAGTTAACATGCAATATATCATTGATTAGGTTGATCTATTGATCTAGATTGACATTGTAGTCTAGTAGGGAAGTGAGTTTTCTGCGAAAAATAGTTCTGATGATTTTAAAAATATGGGGTTTGGTTTTTTGGATTCAGAATTAAATTCTGAGTAATGGGAATTTTTGAATTTTTTTGCCAAGAAAAATTGTAATTGTTATAAACAAAAAACGTATAGAGAAAATGAGGGTCTCCGTTTTTTGGTTACAACTTGAAAAATATTAAAAATAGCGTCTTTTTGAAAAAAGATTCTAAAAGAGGAGAAAATTTCAGAAGGACAAGTCACGACTCCCGAAACTGTAACTCCATTATTTATAATTTTAAATTGACGTTGAAAATACCGATCCGCGCGGCCGTTTTGCAGCTGCGGCGTCACCGCCAAGCCAACAGAGCATCACAAAAAAATTTTTTTTCAATATTTGTTATGAATTAAAAAATTTGAATAAATTACAGTTTTATTCAGATACTTGAAGGAATATAGTCCAGTAGACAAAAAATTTTTCACTTCATTTTTGTTAAAGTTATTCAATTGTTAATTAACTAATTTTTTGTCGACTTTAGACAACTGAAAATCAGTTCTAAAAGTTTAAATAAAGTACCTAAAAATTTTTTGAATTCTGGGAGGTTTTCTCAGGACTCAATAAACAAAATCCCGTTAAAAAAGTTTTTTCATTTGTTTATTATTTTTTTAAGTTAACAAAAAATGAAAAATCCATATTATTAAAATTTTTTTTTTATAATTTTTATTTCAGCTGGTTTATTATTTATTTTTGCATCTTATTTCATTACTAAAAATTTTTTTACGTTATTTGTTTATAAATTTGTTATAAACAAATAGACTATTTTAATATTTTTAAAAAATTTTTTCTTGCCATTCTGTTGTATTGGTCAAATAATGAATTTAAAAAAAAAATTTTTCTTAACTAAATTTTTTATTGTTTATATTTTTTTTATTTATCACCCCTTTGAATTATTAATTAAGAAATCGTTTTTTTTCTAAATTCATCATTTGCTATCCTCATTAGAATTCCAAAAAAAAAATTTTGCAACGCAATTTTCATTGTTTATTTAATAAATCATCTTCATATCAATTAAATTTTGATGTATATTTATTGGAACTATATATAAAAAATGTATAATTATAAACAATGAAGACGAGAACCAGTAAGTATCTGTATTATTCATACTTGAATTACATTTAACCCCAAGGCCATTAATTTGATCTTATAAAAATGTTAATAATAACAAATTACTAATAAACAAATGGAGTAAAAAGTTGAAAAAAAAGTTTTTGAGTAGTCTGATAGTAGGTCTTCAAAATTATATTGAATGATAACAGCCGTAACTTCTATAGTAACAGAGATATAAATATTCTAAGATGAAAATCATGTATTTTTTAGTAAACAAATGCGTATAAAAATAAAACCGTTATAGATATGAAGATGATTGAAATTAAATCAAGTAGAATAATTAATTATCAAAAATATTGTCTAGAATGTCCAAGACCGTATCATCAATAGTTTGAAAGTTGATAAGATAGGTTTCCACAGTGAGTGTTAAATATTTAAAAATCAAATAAAAAATTAAACAAAATTTTTTGAAATACTTTCATGCACATGGCTGTATTTATTATTTTTTTTGTAACGAAAAAAAAATAGGTTAAGAATTTGTTTATAACAAATTGTTTATTAAATAAACAATGAAAATTGCGTTGAAAAAAATTTATAAACAAATAACGTAAAAAATTTTTTAGTAATGAAATAAGATGCAAAAAATAAATAAAAAACCAGCTAAAATAAAAAATATAAAAAAATTTTTTTTTAATAACATAATATGGATTTTTCATTTTTTGTTAATTTAAAAAAATAATAATAAACAAATGAAAAAACTTTTTTAAATTTTTTTAACGGAATTTTGTTTATTGAAAACCTCCCAGAATTCAAAAAATTTTTAGGTACTTTATTTAAACTTTTAGAACTGATTTTCAGTTGTCTAAAGTCGACAAAAAATTAGTTAATTAACAATTGAATAACTTTAACAAAAATGAAGTGAAACATTTTTTGTCTACTGGACTATATTCCTTCAAGTATCTAAATAAAACTGTAATTTATTCAAATTTTTTAATTCATAACAAATATTAAAAAAAAAATTATTTTGTGATGCTCTGATGGCTTGGCGGTGACGCCGCAGCTGCAAAACGGCCGCGCGGAGCGGTATTTCCAACGTCAATTTAAAATTATAAATAATGGAGTTACAGTTTCGGGAGTCGGGACTTGTCCTGAAATTTTCTCCTCTTTTAGAATCTTTTTTCAAAAAGACGCTATTTTTAATATTTTTCAAGTTGTAACCAAAAAACGGAGACCCTCATTTTCTCTATACGTTTTTTGTTTATAACAATTACAATTTTTCTTGGCAAAAAAATTCAAAAATTCCCATTACTCAGAATTTAATTCTGAATCCAAAAATGACTCGGAAGATGGATGAGTTTATGAACGTGAAGGCTGATAAATTAAGGCTGGTTTCAGAATCAATTCAAAATTTTCGTTTTATACCAATTTTAATAAATGTTCACGAGAGATACCTGGTAATTGTAATGATCAATATAGTTATCATAAATTGATAGCAATGATTTAAAAAAATCACTTTAATTGTAAAATAATTGTAGAAATTATTATAATTAAAAATTTTTTCACTTAGACCAGTTATTTCGGTGCTCTTCGTAAAAACAGCCCTGTGTCCAAGAGCCCCAGCCAAAAAAGTAGGTTCTGAAAAAAACGATTACAACTCGTGTAACGTACTATACTTTTTCTACGCCCATCTATTTTCTTCTGGATGCTCATAATTTCATCTTTTTTATTACTAACAGACATATTCGTAGTTAAAGTTGAGAAAATGTTCGGATACTATATTTTGTTACAAACATTGATGAGATAATGAGATGACGCTTATTTCCATATCAAGAAAACGCGTACTATTTTTTAGAAATTGTATAATGTGTTGCCGACATTTAGGGGTATCACTGTTTTAAACGCCAGGAATGGAATGAAACAAATTAGCGAATGATCTAACAAAGAGAGGATCTAAAACATCCTTTTCGGGGGTATCTCACCAATGTGATATTGTGAGAAATTAGTAACGTCATAAAAAAGTGATTTGACCATTGAAAAGATCGCGTAAGACAAAGGCAATCATAAATACTGCTGGAAAGCTGTGACCAGATGAGAACAAATATATACCCAAGGCCTACAACACTGCAGGTGTCTCACAGGACAATGCCTCCTGAATGGGTACCCCTATAATCTCAAATTAGCAGAACAAGAAGAATGCATTAAGATACTTGTGGAGTAGGAGACTACTGCCTAGAAGGGTGCACTTTCCTAAGCAGAAGGCTACAGATATCCTAAAATTTCTTCAAGGAATTGTTTAAAGGAGCTAGTCTCAGAGACTTTCTGCTGGAACTGAATAGAATAAAGGGGGTACAATAGATATTTTAGTGAATATCATCCCAATATGCATACATATTAGAAGAAGGTCCACTAATATTCTTCTACAAAGGAGGTATTTATGTGATGGTACAGCGATATGTATACTTATTAACATCAAAATGATTTTCACAGGAATAGTAACTAGTTGGTCTGTTTATATGTTCTTCTAGCAGCAACAAACCACAATTTTCGTCCAATTTATTCTGCAGGCACAGTTACAAACTTTTTACGAGCTGTTGTGATCATGCAGAATGTTACAAAACAAGATTTACATAATATTGACGAAAAATTGTGGAGAAAAAAATATTTGGTTTAAAAAATGTTTAAACGAATTTTTGCTTAGTAGGTACTTTAATAAAATACCAAAAGCCGGATATCGGTTTATCGCCCATTGTTTAATAAATTATTGTTTACAAAAATAACTTTTTTATAAACTTTGGTTAGAGTGAATTCTTAACAAGGATTAACAGCAATTAATAATTAATTCAAGTTGTACTATTCGCGAAAACGAGCAAAATTGGAATGGGGAAAACAAACCAAATCGCCATTACAGTACATGTATTGAAACAAATGGGGGTTAGGATTGTTTTCCCCATTCCACTGACAGCTTTGACATAAACTGCAGCGCCCACTATCGGAAAAATTTTTCGCGAATAACATACAGATTTTTTCATTTAAAAGAAGAAAGAAATCTGAAGGTCCGAATATTGATACTCCTGTACATACACAAAAAAAAACATTAAATTCTATTAAATAGATGGACATTTGATTTGTAACGAAGTTATGTAACACCCTTTACCAATAGTTTAAGAATATGAATTTATGTTAATAACATTTTTTATATCTTTCACAAAGTAACAATATTGTGAAACCATCTAGGGGGAATTGAATATGTAATTATAACTAAAAAGCTTTTAATAAGCAAGGTACCTTTTGTCTATGTGAAGGTGCTAGTAGATCGCCAAAGGGAGATGCTAGGGGTTCTTCAAATGCTAAAAGTGCTATAGTTCTTTCTAATTCCGAGAGAACTGATGGATCTTCCTCTCCGGCTTCACTGAGATGACTTTGAGCAAAGGCAAGAGCTTCTTCTATCCTGTTATTTCTAATCAATTCTATTAAATGCAGTTGCTAAAATATAATAATTAATAAAATATTATATTATATGAAAACTAGTTACCTACTAGTTTTTAGTTATGTAAAAAACATTTATAAATTTTAAAGGAAATAAGAGCTTCAGGTACAGACCAAGTTTAATGGTTGATGATACCCATGTTTCTTGTACTGTTTTTTATTTCTAAATGCCACACCTTTCTTTCTTGAACATTCTCAATGAAAAAGCGTCCTCTCGTGAGATCTCGATAAATTTTACGGTTTTAGAGATATAACTGCAAATAAAGTTCTGCATTTTTTATTGTATTACTTATAATGGTGATATAAACCTCTTAATTTAATAAGATAAAAATACGAAAATAACAATAAGTAGCATAAACATAATGTACATACAAATTTTAAGAAAGCTATAGAATAAAGTACACGCATATATCATATTTTGCTTAGATATTAATTTGTAACAGTAAAGTTGATATGAAAAATAACTAATAATAGGGAATAAACCAGTTTCCATTGGAAATTACTTCCAAATTTTAATAAAATTCAAATTTCAATGCACTTTCCGACCACCATCCGAGGATTTCCGAACGCTAACGATGATACAGGTCACAAAAAGCGTGATACACGAATAAGAACGTAAACAAATCGAGTGACGTCAACGGATGGGGCAGCCATCTTTATGACGTAAAGCGCGTTTTGGCGGACTTTCAAATTTTATGATTTTTAAAGTCGTTTCAAAAGTAGAGTTTATATTTTTTTGAAAAAATAGGCATGCAAGGTGTTAGGAGACCTGATAAATCGTCAATTCCCACCAATAGCAAAATTTATGCTTGTACCCTATTATATCAATAATGTTAATATTAAAATGCCTTATGCTGAGTAGGAAGTTGTCAACTAAATTTAAATTCATGTGAATGTTGTTGTTTCTTTACACTTGAGAGAATGAATTGGTTCATATCTCTCAAACCTTAATGTATATTAGATGTCACAAGAGGATACTTTTTCTTCAGAATCATACAAGTAATTTAGGTAGAGCGTCATTAAAAAGGTTAAATTTTGATACATTTCCCAAAATTCAATTAACAATTATTATACATAAAAAAAAATATTTTTTAATTGTAACTAAGAGAAATTTTATATGAATCACTATTTTAAGCCACTCAGCTTTTCGCTACAACTAATGGGAAAATATTCTCTCAAGAAAAAATGAAACCACACTGACTGTCAAAACATTCTGACCACTAAAAATTGTTCACATTTTAAAAAGTTACCTATTTAATTGTAGGTTAATTTCTTTGTATTAATATGGAGGTTAAAATTTTGATATAGAGTTAAAATATGAAATTATTCAGGGTAAATAAATGTGAAGATGTTTTTTACTCAGCATTTTCATGCACCCTGTAGTATGCAGCAGCCACACAGTGTTTGTTTTTTTTAACCACATCTTCCCAATTGGTTAGGCTAATGGAACCGCAAGGATCCGCAGTCAATATCACAACCTCACACACACAACCACATCTTCCCAGTTAAAAAGATTATACTTTTGACATTGAAATGTATTTTTTATAACTTTTGTTGAGAATAGTACATACAACTGATTTGGAAAGATTTCCCTCAAATGCATTTGTAGCTGCTTTAATAACAAACATGATAAACAATGTAAATAGAAAGCTGAAATATCCATAGAGTGCTTGATTTAATTGTAGTAGCTGATGTTTGTAATTTTGAGTAAGAAGGATTTTCATTTATTTTCCCTGTAAACTTTCATAACTAACTGCACATCGAAATTGCAAGCACAAAATAGCTACAGAAAAATTCACCTACGGTCCACAAATAAATCAAAATAGTGTATAATTCTAATGGTTACATTTTTTTGATAGTCCATGTACAACTAAACCTTACTTGCAAGTGAAAATATAAATATCTGTCATTATCTAGTAGCTCAGGATGTAGCTGGTTGATTAAAGCAGTAGCTTCTTGGATTTTTCCTGTCATTATAGCATCCCTAATTCTGATTCGATCATCTAAAGAATGAAGTTCTACAGTAGGTATTACTCCAGATTCTTGTTGGAATTTCTCTGCCGCTTCTTTAAAACCCTCTAAAACAAAGCAAGTACTGATGAGATTGATAGTTTATAACCAATGAACATGAATGTATCTTTAAAACCCTCTAAAACAAAGCAAGTAACTGATGAGATTGATAGTTTATAACCAATGAACATGAATGTAGGTAATTGAAGAATTGTTATAAGTATGTTTGCAATAATAATAAATCAATATATTTAATAATTTAAACATATTCACATGTCAGAAACTGTGAATTTAATATTTTTAAGAATTGAAGTGTTAAAAACTAAAAAACAATAAAATCCAGAATAGCATCAATACAAAATATTGTATATCATAAGTGTGTCTATGTCAAGGTACTTGATAAAGAACATGTTATTCACACTATATTAATGTGACAGTATCTAACATATTTACAACAGTATCAGTTGATTAAGTCTTCCACTTGTGGGCAATCCATCTCCCCAATATTCCAAGTTTGTAACTTCTACATATAAGATTTGTATTTTTTTGCTTATAAATTTCAATAGACCAATGACCAATGTTTGTGGAGAATATACCAAATTTTTATAATTGATTTACCATTTACAGAAATATTAGCTGGTTTCAAATGATTCACATAAAGGTTAACAATTCAAATGAATAAATATTCAGTAAACCCTCCTACCATTTGACGGTGTAGGGTACAGAGCAATTATATACATATAAATTTGGCTTGGTCGTAATAAAATGAATCTTGTACAAAAATGAAGGTAAGTAAGTAATTAGGTATATTATTTCTAGCATAAAAATACAAGTGGGTAATTGTGAAAACTATATTTAGACTAACAAATTGTACTAATCACAATCAAATCTCAATTTCTTAGATCAACTTTACTTTTTCATGGGAATGCATTAAGACAATATTCAGCACTTTTTCTAATAAAAATAATCATAATTTGCATATTGTTTGCTCCAATACACTAACGTTATTAAAACAAAGAACTTTTTTGATAATGAAGTTTTTATCACTGTTTCAAATTAAAACAATTTACAGAAAGTTTCAAATTTAATTTAGAAGTACCAGTTTCATTATCTAGAATTCGATATAATTAAGGTGATATATTGTTAAGCGTAATTTGATACACTTACTCATTTTCGAAAAATTAGGTTGACCCCTGTTCCAAATATCGTTTTTAAACATTCCCAAGCTCAGGAAAAATTAAACTGTACCTGTGACTAGATAATTCATGATAAGATGGTTCATATTGCTACGGCCGAGATCGTTGTCCTCTAGTATCAACAACCACTCTTCCCTTGTAGGAATTGGTACGTCGTGTTCGTGTTTGTCTGTGTTGTAGCTCATTATATTTTTCTTTTATTTATTTTAGACAAAGTGAAAACATCTACAAGTCAACAAAAAGTCATATTGTTGGGTTGGTAAAACGACGTTGGCAAGTACAAAATGACAGAAATGGGAGTTGGTACCTACTGCATTATCGTTTCCATGGATACAAGTCTGCTGTGTACAGTGCTGTATCTAACAATATTTTCAAAAGGGTTTTCAAATGATTTGGTCGTTCTATCACTATTTTCTGTTGAAATATTGGTTTTTGAAAAAGTAAAACAAAAATAGTAGACATAATCTATAATAATTGTTTATTGCTATACACTAAGATATAAAAAAAATTATTATTAACTATTACCTATCTCTCACTAAATATTTTCTCTTATTTACCTATATCATTTTAAAACTGTCCAAAATGCAGATACAACGCATTTCCGGATTAGTAACTGTGTAATGGTGGTTTACATACCTACCCAGATAGAATTAGGTATTATGTTGATAGCGAAGATATTGCCTTGACACAGAAAAAAAACTTTTTCTACTAACGTGCGGAAAGTGAATCTTTTCCGCACTAAAAAGCGTGCGGAAAGAGTCACTTTTCCGCACTAGTGCGGAAAGTAAATTTATTGACATTTGAGGAATATACTGACATTTGAATATTCAAAATATGTATTTTGTATATCCAAGTTTACCAAATGACTGAAAAATTAATAAATTTATTATAATGCTGCTATAATTTTTAATAAAAAAAAAACTTATTTTTCAATAATTTTTTGATGGCCCTGGTATAAGCCTCATCAAATGAATGTCAAATAATAATAATTAATTTGTTGATATGTATATAATGAGAAATGTTGATTTATGATTACTTTTGGGTTCTTTCCGCATGCTAGTAGAAAAAATAGTGTACCTAACACGTGCGTAAAGTGACTTTTCCGCACGCGATTGCTGGCCGAACTCCGCTAAGGCGTCGTTCGGCCATCTGCAATAGCGTGCGGAAAAGTATCACTTTCCGCACTAGTTAGGTAAACTACTATTACAGAGATTTGCATGCTATTTCATTATTATTTTTGTGGAATTTGTTATGAATTTATTTTACTCAGTGATGACTCATGTATCTTTATACATTTTGTACACTTCCCGGGCTACAAGAATAGGTACCTATGCAGCAATGATAACCAAACTTTATCATCTTAGAAAAATAAATCGAGATTCTAGGTACCTACCTATATGAAATTTGGTGGATATGAAACAGTTAATATCTTTAGAGGCTTTTAACATTCTCAATAAAGTATTGTACTGTACCTACATTGTTTCACCTTGTTGGTAAATGATCAAAAGTTACAACAGAGAAAAAAATGTTTCTGCTAACAAAGGTGAAGCAAGATAGGTAGGTAAATCCTGTTCCACCAAATTAGTCGAATCCTATATTTTTCCAAATTTATTTAGACTTTCGTAAATACTATCAGCTGGTTTAGTTTCTGCGAAAAGTGTGTTTAGAGCTGTGCAATGACAAAATATTGTCAATTTTTCATCAAATTTAATCAACCCTTTAATTTCAAACTTGCCAATGAAGTTTATAATCTGCGATATGATTCCTCAGTCAGCTCATGTGGTCTTTGATCTGCTCATAGTAGGTATATATAGCAATGTGATCCGCCGATTCACCTGTTTTTTGACAGAGACTACACACAGGAGCTACGATTATAGTTTAGCTTACAGTGTCCAGTAAAGACTCCCCTTATAGACTTGATCTCCTCCCTTTCATCAAGACTTCTTCTTTGAGTTTTGAGAGTAGCTATTTGACTCACATGGGCTGGCACCGGGGATGATTTTATAGCCTTTCTGGCGGTCTTTTAGTTTGAGTAGTAGGAGAACACATTGCTAATTTTTTCCCCCCTTCACTACGTTTTTTACAATTTATTAAAGTAACAATTAAAGTTTAAACTTTAAAGTATGTTTCAAAACTTCAAATTTCTTTTCTTTCCATACCACATTTATTAATGTCATGTTGTAGTACCATACCTTTGAGTATTTTTTGGATCGCAACTTACTGTTTTGCAGTTGTAAATGTTTCATTAAGGTAACTATTTATAATTTTATTTTATTACATCACTCTTACTTATCAATATTTTTAACATATCATAATTTGCAATTACTTGTATTTTCATATCTTTTTCAAAACAAAAACTTTTTATCATTTTTGATATTTAAATGTAATTTGAGTTATCTTGTATTCTCAATTTGAATTTATTAACTATGAAATTTGTATTACATTACTTAGTAGTATTCTGTATGAGATTTAACATGTCTTCGATAAGATCTTATTTTTCTGGATTGTACCTTTTATCTTTCTTTTTATAGCCTGATGATGGTAACGTTTTACCGAAACTAGTAGCAAGTTACTTGTCCTTCTTTGTTTGGACAATATTAAAATATTGTGGTTTGGACTTCGTGTTTTATTGAATCTCTTGTGTTTCAAAAACCACATTTGAGATATGGATGAACTCTTAGAAATTGAACATTAGTTCAAATAAAATGAATATTTATATATATTATATTTATGGAACAAGATGGTACATTATCTGATAGAATTAAAGTAACAAGAGGCGTTCTACAGGGTGATACCCTAAGTCCCCTAATTTTTTCAATTTTCATATCAGATATAGAAATTTATTTTAAAGAACAAGGTGCTAAAGGTGTAACTCTAGACGATAGTAATAATATACATATGCTCCTGTATGCAGATGATCTGGTTATATTATCTGAAACTCGAATAGATTTAATACGAAACCTACAACTTCTTGAATCATACTGCAACAAATACAAACTGGAAGTCAATTCGACAAAGACAAAGATAGTTATCTTTCGTAGAAGCCCAAACATCGGTCAACACCCCCAATTCATTTACAAAAACAGCCATATTGACGTAGTTAATACATATGAGTACTTAGGTGTTAACTTCTCATTTAATGGTTTATTCCTAAGTAACCTCAAACAACGAGAGCAAAAAGCTAGATTGTGTCAAGGAACTCTATTAAACACTATAAAATGCTCAAAAGTTTCATCGATTGAATCCATAAAACTGTTATACAACAATATAGTGATACCTACGTTTACATACACAAGTGCCATATGGGCTCTTCGATACTTAGAACAAGTCGAAAAAACTCAAAACTATTTTTGGAAGCTTCTTTTATTTTTGCAAAAATCAACAGCTGCACACATAATAAGAATCGAAGCGGGTATATGTAAAATTGGGTACCACGTAATAAAACAATCTATAGAACTGCTACTAAGGTTAAAATGTAAAGACCATAACAGATATGTTCACCGGGCCCTTGTACGTACAATAAAACTACATGAGGCGGCCAATAACGGCAACCTAAAATACAACTGGGCAAGTCAGTTAGTCCACATTTTAAATGCTTACTGTGATTCGAATGTAAATATTAATAATATGAATCAAACAATAAAAAATACTCTACTCAGTAATTACCTTAACAAAAACTTTGAAGAAGATGTAAATAGAGTATTACTCAGCACGCATCATCCATCATTTAAATATTTATTGCATGGTGATTTTAACGGTAAAAATTATTTACATACCACAATTCCTCTGCATGTTAAAAGACTAATAGCTCAACTCCGTACATCAAACTCCGAAAAGTTATATATCTATGTAAATAATAACTCGTATAGGATAGATATAAACATTATTTGCTCTATCTGTAACCACTTAGTACCCGAAACCCTCGAACATATACTGCTAGTCTGTCCGATGTATAAAAACCTACGAGATCATTTTATCCAACCTCGAGGACTCTCAGACGATTTAGACTCTATATTGTCATCTACAGATCATACAGTACTCAGTAATATATACAAATTTATAGGAGGAGCAATGAAGCTTCGGTCATTTATTATAAACGAATAACCTATTAATAGATTCAACACAACCATCCAACCCGTGGTAGGTATGTTTTGACTGTAGTAATTATGATTTAATTTACCTGTTTTCTTTCTTTTTTTTTTACTATGTGTACCTAACTACGAATAGCCACTCACTGTTCATGTATTTACATTTACGTGTGAACAATAAACATTTCATTTCATTTCATTTCATTTCATTTCAAAATGAATATTTAAACAAATCAAATTGTTTTATTTCATCCCTCAGTATGGATCTTCATCAAGTACCTAAAGGCCTCATCTATTCAACAAAATTTTACCTTTTCCCGCTCTATTCATCCGTGTGTTTGGTTCGAAAACACTTACAATTTTACTAAGAGACCAATTCATAGTTGGGACTAGAAGAAAAAATTTCGATATTTACTTAACAATGTCCACCTCGGATCTGGTAAAAAATTCCATCACCTTCAATGCCAAAAAATTATTCAATCAGCTACCTTTACAATTTAAAGTGGCAAATACATATATTCAATAAGTTCCGGATATTGACAAGGGCATTTCTGCTTGAAAGACCTTTATTCATTGGTAGAATTCTACAATCTAGCCTAGACTTCTGGGCTAGATTGGCATATTGAATATTTAATCTATTATATCATGTTATATATTGGTATTATAGTATAGTCAGTATTTTTATTCAGTATTTTTATTTTTTTATATTTTGATGTGAATTTTTAATTTTATATTTTATCTATTTTTAAATTAGGTCGCTTTGTCCATAAAATTGTGAAATTTTTCATGACAATGAAGCTTATCTCTCTCTCCCTCTCTCTCTCTCTCTCTCTCTCTCTCTCTCTCTCTCTCTCTATTGAGCAATCTCAAAATAAAACCATAACCAAACATGAAATGAATGTTACCCCGCAAAACATAATAGAATAAGCACAAATAGTCTTCACAAATTTATTGCAGAAAAATCTGAAAAAATATTTTCGGAGGCCTATAATTTTTTCCCAAATTGGAGGGGAGAGAAAAAATAAATTCATTCATCAACAGGCATTTCATAGTTGTGGACAAAATCTAGTATTCTAGTCGCATGCAATGGATATTATTCACTGAAGGATAGGCTAATCAGTTATTTAAATAAAAACTATGTACTGTCACCCATTTGGATTTCGTGAAGACTTGTCAACTGCCAAACTGTTGACAATAGTAGATCTGGCCTTAGTATCTTCGACTTCGATGATCATTTTTTTGGGCCGAGCTGGGAAACTCATGTTCGACAACCAGTACCTAGACAGTGTTGGACTCATCCCCACGGAGATGCCTACCAACCAAACCCACTTCAAACTCGCCGTTACTCCCGCCTTGGAATCACTACCCTAGCATACTTCAAGACGGGCGGCGGTCCCTCACACACTCTCCGTCATCTTCTCCCTTCTATCACTCCTACCTCTCACATGCCATAACGAGTCCTTCTCTTTCCCTAATCATGCTCTCTACTACGCCACTTATCTCCATCTATTCCTCCCTGCCCCTCAACATAACCTCCGCCATATTTTCCCAATACACCGTCTCTCCCAGTTTATTTTCCAACTCCTTCAAACCTTCTTCGTTCTTCCAACATCTAAACACATGTCCCACATCATCCTCCACTTCACATCTCTCGCACACTCCAGTTTCTCTTTTCCCAATCTTGTGTAGGTAACCCACTCTCGACCCATGCCCTGTGAGCACCTGCGTCAAGAAGTAGTTCATCTCTCCGAATTTCCGGTCCACCCAATTTCTCCTGGTCCCAATCGCTCTTTTTAGCGCGACCTCATACTCATCCCACCTTCTCTCCATTTCCTCATCCATCCATTCCTGTACTTCCTCTCTGTTCGCACCCCTCCAGCATTTCTGTCTTGCTCTAGCCATCAAGTCCAATGGATAGGACCGTGACAGCACTGCTGCTGCCAGTCCACCCTGCTGCCAGTCCACCCACTGTCCTGTACGCCTGCAGCACCCTCAGAAGTATTCCTCTCTGCACCCGCAGGAGTGGTCTAACCCTCGCATTCACCCCTGCTTTCTCACCCCACACTTGCCATACAGCATAGGTACTCTGTTCTACCGTCCTACCATTTATCCTCCTCTTCCACTCTCCCGGTCCTATCACATTACCCATCAATCTTCCCAGCCATGCTGCCTTTACTTTTGCCTTCTGTGCAGCCTTCAACATATGGGTTTCGAAGGATAATTGGCTATCCAACTACACCCCCAGATATTTCACCGCTTCCTCCATCCGAATTTTCTTTCCCTTCACCATTACCATTACCCCCACCTCCCTTGCCTTGTTCCGCCCCTTCACCAGTACCCCACCGTCTTATCCTCAGCCACTTCCAGTCCACACCGCTCTATCTTCTCCACAATCTTCCTACACATCCTCCGCCTTTCTTTCTATCTTCACCTCTCCCTTTGCCGTAATCTTCACCTCTCCCTTTGCCGTACATACCAGACAGACATCGTCCGCATACACCGTAATTTCACATCCCTCTTCACATGCTATCCCACAAACTTCATCAAACACACACTTCCAAAGGGTCGGTCCCAGAACTGAGCCCTGGGGCACTCCAATCTCCGTCCCATACCTTCTCCCCCTAGTGTCCACTATCGCACGCCCCGTCAGGTAGTCCTCTACTGGATTAACTAGCCCCACCCTACTCCAAGCATTTCCCGATCCCTAGCAACTAAGCTGAGAGAACCCGGCGAAACCTCCCTACAACATGCCGGACTCCATTGTATCTGATCATTATTCCCTAGCTACTCATGGGACTCATATGGACACCACTAAAAACAATTCCATGTATCCGAAGGTCAGCCTGGAGGTGAATCTCCATCCTCCAATATGCAAATGGATTAGGGAGAAATTTCTGTAGGGGATAAAAGCTCATCAGAAGATCTCACCACCAGTTTAGGGAGTGTAGACAATCCCTTACTTTCGGCAGCGCAAAGACGTAAACGTGCGATTGAGGAAGCAAAAGCCAGTGGAGCAGAGATTAGACCTAGAAAACCAAGGTCTGATCGCAAATCCAGATTTGGTCAAACTACATCAGCCGCAACACCGTCAGTACCATCCGATTTTGGAGCAAAAGTGCAGGGTAAAAGATTTCGCTCTGAAATTAGCACTCCCTCTCCGGATAACCAGGGTGAGGAAAAACGAGTAGGAGTTAAATTCCAGGTCAGCCCCTTGAACAACGTACAATTACAGGCTCTTTCCTCCATTAAAATGGGTATTACCTTGGGGAGTTATCCAGATATGAAACACTCGCCTGAAAAAGCCAACCAGGTTCAAATGGCCTTAACCAGAGAGATCTGTAAATGGCCGCAGTTCATAGGAACCTACGTCCAAATAGGGATTGTGGTCCGCGCAAACCAGTCTTCCTGGAGGTGAAAGAACTCTCCAAAATCGTCCAATCTCTGGAAATTTGGAATACGGGTTTGAAAATAGAGGGTTGGAGAATCCTAGGAAACCATCCCGGAGCAAAGGGAACTACTAATTCATTCACTTATTTATTAGTACATGGATTATCAAGCCAATTCAGTCTCATCTGATCACAAGCTAGTCAAATACTATAAGTGAATTTCCCTTAATTTATAACATTTCAATATGCCTATTTATTTTCGCCTGAAGAATACGTTGATATGATACTGATTTATGAAGAATGCCTGAAAAATAAAAGGGTTTCTCGACAATTATATTGAAAAGGTTTCCAAATCGGAACATTCCAAGTGAAGTAACATTCGAGAATTTGGAACGCTCACTTAGACAGGGATATTTTCCAAATAATAATTGAGCTACAATTGAACGCACAGTAAGATGTGACCAAAATCTTATTAATGTGATTGCATATTTAAATTTTAATCCCAAGGTGTCTATTAGAACCCTCGACAATGAAAGTGGTATTTCAAGAAGTTCAGCTCATAGAATTTTAAAAGATTTTAATTACCATCCTTTTAAAGTGCACTTAGTACAAGGATCACAACCTGGTGATGACCAAAGACGTCTTGATTTTATTGCAAGAATGATGATCCACTTTTTTTATCAAAAATATTGCGGAGCGATGAGGCTAGATTTCACAATAATGGTGTAGTCAACCGTCACAATTCAAATTATTGGTCTCCCGTGAACCCACATTGGATGATGGACACAAGATTTCAAAATATTTGGAGTATAAATGTGTGGTGCAGCTTATTTAATGGTCGTGTTATAGGTCCTTACAGGTGTTCGATATTTAGATTTTTTAGAAAACATACTTCCCGATTTGCTAGAGATATTCCTCTTAATGAACGTCAAGAAATGTGGTGGCAACAAGACGGAGCTCCTCCACACAATGCGAGAATCGTTAGCAACTACCTACAAAATAAATTCGATAACCACTGGATAGCAAGCAACTCTCCAGAGATTATGTGGGCGGCACGTTCTCCTGATTTGTCACCTCTTGACTCTTTCTTTCGGGGAGAAATAAAAGATATTGTTTGTCAATCAAAACCGCAAAATGTAGACGAATGAAAAGAAAATATAAGACAAGCAATTCGACAAATTACTCCTGCATATATAGATTCAAGCTACATGTAGGTACAAGAAATCTTCTAGCACCATTCGAAATGTGTGTTGCAGCAGGTGGACTATAATTCGACCATTTAAAGTAAGTAATATTAATTAGTTAATTGTTATTTTTTTTTTTTTTTTATTTAATTTTTATTACATTTATTTTCATAGCTCCTTCAAGCTCCTCCTTAATTAAACAAAAATAAAAAATAAACTGATATTTTCTTGATTATTTACGAACCGATTTTATTTTTGAAAAATGTGTTGAATAGACGATGGAAGGCCACATCCAAAATTATAAAAAAATGTACAGGGTGCTATTGAAAAATTTAAAGTTAGGAGTTGTAACTAAGGGATGAATATTTAGGGGATGATTTTTTTCTACGCCATATTGAAATGTATTAGAAATGGAATATCAGTTTTTGTCCCATTCGAAAATCTCTATTCGTTTAAGAGATATAGCCTGGATAAATTAGTCTGGGACACCCTGTATAATCATTGATGTTAAAACATTCAAAATAGAATTAAAAAAAGCGAAAACAACGCGATTTGAACCGAAGACCTTCCATTGTACCGTGAAGCCCAACAATGATTCTTAACCTAATTTGCGTTGTACGATGTTTACCTACCTATGACAAATGAATATTCTTAGTTTTAAAAGATTTAAAAAAAAGTATACAGTCGAAAGTGCTTTGACTAACAGGTGTATTATATAAAAGGGCACTTGTTGGTTAAATAACTATTAAATCATATTCTGAAATCAATATTGCCGTTCTTCCATATATTCAATACACTGACTGAATTTTCATTAAATATCGTAATATCGACTATGTCAATTTGATGATCCTAGAAAAGAAAAACATAAACATGCGAAGCGCATATTTAAATCCACTAAAATCCTTTCTCAGCAGACCGTGAACTATCCTTCATTATAAACACAATACTTTCACTTTATCATAGGAATTCACTTACATAAACGTTCACAGTATTAAAAGTTAACCAGTGAAAGTATGTATACAAAAAATGATGTAATTTTTTGATTTTAAAACAGTGCCTAGTGTATTCGATAATAATAAACTGTTTGGTGTGTTTTTGAAGTTTGATATTTGAAATAGGTTTTATAAGGTGAGATATTTAAATGAATTTATTCAATCAAACTGTATTGACCAAAATTAATCAATGAGACGGTAGTTATTTCTTTGCATTTAAACTATTGGGCATTGCTATTTGTACCCAATAACTCAAATACCAAATTAGGGTGTCTAGTGGATCATTGATTTTTCAAGTCAAATTTAACAGCATACTCATAACTTCTTATGGATCTAATTATTAAAGATTATTCTCATTCGTTCTTATGTTAGAAATAGTTGCGCGAAACTATTCTTCTTTTTGATAAGAAAATTTTCCTTGCAAGCACGCAAAAAAATATTATCTGGCGCATTGATTTTCCGCATTTTCTCCACCAAAAATACAAAAAAGTCGAAGGGATGAAAACACGCCTAATATTTTCCAGTTTTGTAAGAACCGTTCCTTATGTACCTAGATCTTATTTCAAATATAACTCCTGTTTAAACATTCAAATTTTCTTCGCCCGTGCAATAACTCAGTAAAGTTAGCTCAAAAAATAGAGGTAAGCTTACAATGTAAATTCTGAAAGTTGAAAACTGAGATTATTGCTGGAAACATCATCACTAATAAAATGTGGGACAATGTGGCACATAAGCAAAAAAATTTATCCAAGGTCAAAGTTTTGAATTTTAGATTCTCGGTCCTTTGTATTTTTCAACTATAAAGTAAGCCAGGAAAAAGTTGTAGATCGTTCCATTATCTATAAAAATTGTTTCCATAAGAAGTACGATTTCTGAGATGTAGCAATTGAAAAAGTTGTTCTCCATTATGTACACGTTTCCACGCCATAGGGTAAGGGTAAGGCGCGTTTTCAACCGTCGTTTCTCAGGTATGCTTATTCCATGACTTTTTGCGATCCTGTTTAATTTTGTAGTATTGCATTAAATAATAAATGTTATTTTTGGGGATGGTCGAAAGGCAGTGTATATTATGATGTCCCATTTTTTTATTCCTGTTTCCTTTCTTCTTCTTTGTTTCCTACTGCTGTATCAAAGTAAATTACCTTTGACGCGGTACATAAGATGTATTCTCGCCTATATCGTAAGAATGTTCTTTTGAGGATGATTCAGCATCTGAGACGACTGGCCTAGACAACTGGTACATGCTAATGAACAAAACAATCCGCCAAATTATTCTCAGGCTGTGGTTCAGTAATATGCCTAGACTTTAATAAAATAGTGAATCCTTTATTCATTATATTATATTTCACAATATTTCATATATCTTTGCAATGTTTTTTTCTGGATCAATGGTTTCTCTAAGCAATTGTAGATAAGACCTTTCTTTTAAGTTTCCATCAATAAAATATGGTCCAACAATATTGTCACCAGACGTTCAGTTTTTTTTTGCGTTTGACAATGAAACTCCCGCATTACATGTGGGTCATTTTCTTCCCAATATATACAATTATGTCTGCATGAGTGTCGAGCAGTCGTTCACTCATCAACTCACAAATCTGTAGACGCAGGCAGAATTGTCAAAACAAATAAGGTTCATCTCCAACTGAACGGTTCTCCTCCAGCTTGTGTGTTTGGGCATATATTGTAAGTAGTCGGTTGGTTGTCAGACATACTTTGTACAATGTCGATGTAATAAAAATTTTATTTGAATGATAACTTTACAAATAACTCATAGCGCAGTCAATTAATTGTCTCTGAATGGAATTAAATAATAAAATGGGAGACGATAAAAAAAACAATCAACGGAGGAGTTATGTGATTTCATCAGAAGTCAAGAGCAACATATTCAGGAGCACAGATAGATCTAGTAATAGTCACATCATTCGGTTAAAACGGCCTATATGTCTTATATATCTTCCACAGTTAACAACACTACAAAATAATGCATTTTAGATAATTTTAAGAGCTTTTTACTTATTAAAGTTTACTAGTTTACAAGCAAAACTGAATAGAATATGACATGAGTTCTCCAGAACAATATTGCTGACCTGTCAGTGACGTCATTCTGGAATGGTCCATTGAGAATAAAATTTTATATTGTTTTTAATATTTTTTTCCAAAATGTATTATCAAAATTAAATATTCCTTACATAATCATATCTTTCGGATTAGGATTTGCATAACAAAATTATGTTAAATTACTTAAGTACCTAATAATAAATACAGGGTGTGGCGCGAAAAGTTTGAAAAGTTTGAAAATATGAAATTAGGAAGCGGTAGGTCTTGTATGACGCGGAGTTTGATTAGAATGTTATATTATGTTATAAAGATCATTACCTGTAAGGAATAATCTTGGCTGGAAGAACCAAATTTTTCATTTCAGTAGACTCCCTAATTAATCACACAATTCTGTTGACGTGAAATTGAAACTTTATTATTATTATTATTATACTTAACCAAGCATAAAAAAACGAACTTAGAAGGTACTTATACAGGGTGTCACACGACGAGTTAAAACTATCTGTATATACTTAGTACTTATAGTAAAATAGAAAATTTCTACGTTTGGGTTTTCGTGGATACGATCTTTTTAACTAAAATATTTTCAAAGTTAAATGTTATTTAAAATAGAGCACCCTGTATATTATTACATTTTTAAAATCTACGTGAAATTTTAATTTTGTCTGGAAGCTTTTCCGAAAAATGCATACTTTTTGAGTTATTAATAATTCTTTTGTAGAAAATTTGACCGTTGAAGACCCTTATAAATTATTTTTTTACGAGGATACCATCAAAGATATAAAAATGGTTTCTGTTCGGTTGGTTTTAGTAAGGTCAAGCGTATTTGAATCTATGTTGAAAATTTTTTCATTTTATACAGGATGTATATAAAAAGTGTTCAAAGTTTAACATCCTAAATATCAAATTTCTTTATTTTTTTAAAATAGAAACCACACAGTTTTTTCTATCTCAATGCGACCAGGGAGAAAAAAATAAGGCAAATTTATGTATACTTTCCTATATCTAAACCTTACCGTTATCCAGATATTAAATGTTTTCTGTAAATTTTTAGAGATGCAGGTGTGGTCTAAATTTTGATACAAGCACTAAGGAATAAACAATATTATGTAAATTTGCTTTTAATACATGGTAAATATGGCAAAGTTGTTACAAGAACATGTGCTTTATTTGCAGTAAGATATCATATTTGGTTTATTTTAAGCTTAAGTTAATAGAATTAAACCATTTGTGACAATAATAAGATATGGTACAAAATTTTATGGAAAATTGAAAGCCAAAGAAAAATAGTCTGATGTTTTAAAGTAATGTTCAAAATTGTTCCCTTGAACTTCACTGCATTTTTCAACCCTTCTCAGTAGCCTTCATTCGTCGCCCTCGCACTCGCACTCTCAGCTCACAATCTTCTCTAGATGATAAGGCTTAGGAATAAACCTCTTGTTTTATGTCACCCTATATAAAAAAATCTAAAGGCGTCATGTCGGGAGAACGAGGGAGCCACCGAAAAGGGCCATTATTTGCTAACCACTTGTCTTCAAATTGCTCTTCCAAAAATGTATTTATGACGATTGAATTGTGAGCAGGAACATCGTCATAAATAAAAAAAGTTTGCTTTCACCTAAAAATACAACAAAAAACATTGAAAAATACAAAAACAGTGTTTTTTACATTATTAATTAGGAATAAATTAATTGATTGTGTTTCCTAACCATTCAAATTTCCATCGTGGAAATGAAATGCTATTATTTAATTATTTCTAATAGCACAAAATACATTGAACTGCCACCGATCTTGAAAAGCACGTTCTTTGGTTAAATGAAGATTATCTTGAATCCAGTAATGAGAATTGTGTCTATTAAATAATCAGTTGGTTTTAAATTTTGACACAAATTGTAAGAATAAGGATGCATTTTATGTTTTCGTAAAATACGATGAATCGACGATTTGCTTACTCCAAGATCTCTTATGGCAACACGTATTGATGCTTCTGGATAAGCAGTAAAATAAGCAACAACATTAATTTCGGCATTATTATTGTCAATAACTGGTTTAATCGATTAACTTTTGCTTCAAATGAACCGTATAGCTTTAAATTGTTGAGAATTCTTTTAACAGTATGCCAGTTTGGTCGTGGTCTATCTGGTCTATCTGGTCTATCTGGTCAAATAAAGTTCATGTTATGGTAACAACTTTGTCACATTTACCATGTATTAAAAGCAAATTCACATAATCTTTGCTATTAAATTGAGAACGAGCCATTTTAACGATTTTCGAAAGTATCAACAATTGACTAATTACAGTTAAATAAATGTCATTTATTACAAAGCCTACTAAAAGTATACATGAAAAATGAAAACTTGTTAAAAAATACAATAATAATTTAAAACCTCAAATATCTCGGAAACGACTAAAAGTTAGAATAGGATTAGTAAATACAATTTGATTTGATTTTTTTACAGTTTAATTTCTATTGGACCGAAATAGTCGACTCCACTTCTAACGAACGGTCCAATAGTGGGTCTACAACTTTTCTTAATATTTTTAACCTGTTGTTTTAATTTAATTTTTTTTCCGCAAGCTGTTTCTTAACCAATTTTTCATGATGATGCTTGATAAGAAGCTTTATAATATAGTGAGGTACATCTAGAATCATGATGGGTCGAATTGTTGCTTCGTCTGAAGGTGCATTATCTAAATTACCATTGACAACAATGCCATCCTCGGAATGGTCTGGAGAGAGAGAGGAATGAGTTTACTAGAATGTTTTTTTTAAGTAAAACCAATTATTTCACGTACAAGTCATGATGTACAGATGTAAATAAAATTTTCTTTGCTTGATCTAGTTCCTTTAATAGTGCTGCTCCTGTAATTTTTCTTCTTTCACGCAATGATCTAATACTCCTTCATAGGCTACAGCTTTTACCAAACGCCTCCATTTAGAAAATCTAAAGAGATCTAGTAGTATTTTTCTCTTACTGAGGAGTGATATGAAATAACTAATATCTTCTCAGTCGCTCTTATTTCTTACATGATGAATTGAGCAATGCTAGACATAGGATCGGATTCCCGTCGCGGTGAAAATTTTTATATAATTTTATATAATATAATGTGTCGTTTGTATGAATAATCTTCAATATAATTATGTGTCATGTAACCTTTTCATTATCCAGACCTATTACTCACTGGTGAATAATGTACGTCATTATACTTGAAGAAGCACAGGTGAAATGTTGAAATTATTGTAATGGTTTTCTTATTTAAGCAGTTTTTACCGTGGAATAAAATTATACGCTCACTATGGCTAATTACTATTGGTTTATTGAAGAAACACTTACACACTATAATAAACTTAATTTATATACACACTATACTGTCTACTAATTTATTTACACTCGGTATAATAATTATTGTCCTAATTTATCTTGAACACTTGAATATTTTACTATTTATATCCACTAATTTACTATCTGTTCACTCACTGTATACTGAAACTGTTTCCCGATTCACTGTATACTAGAAAACTGTTCGACTCACTCAAAAACCCGTGTATATATAGTCCTTCGCAATTCTAGATTATTCTTGAATTTACCACCTCTGCGTTTGCGGAACTTCCAGAACAATCGGGAATATTACTCTGTTATGAATTCTTCTAGAAAGGTCGCATTAGCCAAAATTCATAGTTCCCGACAGGACCGGCTACTGAATCACTGAGTTCGTAATATTATGAAATGGTCGTGGACAAAATTATTTATTTCGTCTGCAAATTTTGTCAATTGTTCCACTTCATCCATTCTAAGGTAGCTGAATAGTTTTGATTTAGAAATTAATAAAAAATGCCCTGATCTACCAAATCTAGACTGCAAAAGGTTATCACATTTTCAATGTTTTTGTGGCATGTTAGCAAAGAATGTGTTGCTTTTCTTGCATTTCCTATTAAACACTTTTGCAGTAGTACTACTTGATTTTCTTCATTACTAAAGCTACAAATATCATTAGAGTTTATGCATTGTTGTATGAAATTCGGCCAGTCAAAAAATCTGGTAAATCTCTAGATGAAGATTGTCTTGTTGAAAATTGTGAAATTTGAGGAATAGACACTGGTCTTATAGAGTAAAGGCGGGATAGATGCCTCAGTAGGATAGATGCCTCATTTTCAAAAAACCTAACTTTCTAAACTCGCGACTATAAAACAATAGCATAACTAAGTGCCGAAGGCACCCCCTACCTCAGTTAGCCATGGCCGTCGTGCGATGAGAACTCGTTTTGCTCGTGTGTGGATTCATCTTCGCGGCGAACTTAACGAACACGTAAAAGTTTTAAGGGTAAGTATAAGTTGTTATTAATTCCGTTCTATTTTGTACGTATTACGTCAATATACTGTTTCTTCAAGTATGCATGTGAATAGTTGCTCTTTTGTTATTTTATTTATTTAAAAAACACTTGGGCATCTATCCCTATCAAAAAGGATAGTTGCCCTGATTTTTCACGTTATAGGTGCCCCTAGGGGCCTCCATTCATCATGTATATACCATCATTGTATTATATATTTTTTATGTGTTTATGTATATTTATATTTGGACTTTTTATTGATTTAAGCAGAACTATGCCAAGAAAATACAAAAGGAAGGGAGGAGTGTGAGCTTGAGTATGCTCTTGGACTACAAAACAATTATAGTCAGCTTTCGAGGAAATGGACAAAAATACCATGGAGTCCTCCGCGACCATGGCTTCTGAAACGTTGCCGAAACATCAGAAATTCAAATTTAAATAAATCCGCGATCAAATCCATTCAAATTAGTTTCATTTCAATGAGTAATATTCGTGTAAGTGTTAGAAAATGCTATCAAGATCTTTATTATGTTATTTTAATTAAAAAAAATATACCTATAAGATTCATCTCGTGCAAGAGCTCAACGAAGACCATCCAGATCGCCGTATCCAATTTTGTGAGGAGGTGACTATAAGACATGCACAAACATAATTGCAGATACTGGGGTGATGCAAATATGCAATTATGAGAGAACAACATACACAGGCTCCAAGAAATTGAATGTGTGGGCTGGGGTTTTTGGAAATAATATTGTTGGTCCGTTTTTCCTACCTCATAACTTGACGGGTGAATCTTATCTTAATTTGCTCGAAGACCTCATCCACCCGTAAATTGTGGAGATAAAATAAAAAACGATGATCAGATCCCAGAAAATTATTATTTATTTTCAATAGGATGGTGCTCCACCACACTATGCAACTCCTGTACGTGACTTTTTAGATCAACATTTTCCCACATATTGGATTGGTAGGAAAGGTTACATTGAATTGCCCCAAGATCACCTGATCTATCACCGTTGGACTTTCTCTTATGGGGTTATTTAGAAAGTGTTGTTTACAAAACGCAACCGAACTCTTTAGAAGATCTTCGCCACCGGATAACCGTGGCATGTGGTGAAAACTCCTGTAATGCTACAAAATGTTCGGAACAGTGTTGAATAAAGGTTGTTTTACTGTTTGGAAGTAAACGGATCACAATTTGAACAATTAGTTTGATTAAAACTTCTCTGACTTTTTTTTATTTCTTTCACTCACACTTCCAGCTGGTTTTCGCCATTAATTTTAACACAACACAAAAATGTTAGCATGTCTTCAAATAGAATAGAAATATCTTTCAAATTATGTGCTCTTCGACCCCCATGTCATTAAAGATTCTCGAAGAGATGGGGGATGACTGTACGACCATAAGTTGAGTATCAAAAGTTGTCTCCCTCGAAAACAAAATCGACGTACGTGTCTCAGGGTTTGCCGCAAAAACCCCTCCCGCAAACAATATTTGAGGTGGACTGTTTCTAATGCGCCACCCTGTATACTGTGTAACGTGCAAAACACCTAACCAGTAAATTTATACGCCCCAAGGTTCGGAGTTAGATAGAGTTAGATAGAGTTAGATAGAGTTAGATAGAGTTAGACTCGCTGGCGCTCGTTTTGGCAAATATTATGCTTGTTGAACAATGTAGCTCTCTTCATCACGTGTTTACGTACAACGTTATATCTAATTCCGCGCTTTTATAATATTTAATAAAATCTTCAATTACAATGGTAATATTAAAGTGGATTCAAATGGTGTTAGAAGTATTGTTACTATGAAGTATTCATCTAGAAAATTGACATACTTTAATAATTCGCGAAAGTGGAAAAATCCTCGTCTTCGACTCGGATTTTTAAAACAACTCTCGCTCATGCTATTTGTTAAAAAAAATTATTAAGAAACTCGTTTTTCCGGAAAAATTACCCCCGATAAGGTCCCGCCAGCTATCGAAAATGTTCCTGTAGGTCCGTAACTATTGTAACGAGAGTTAAAATTGCGCATTTTTCATTGTGAAATATGCCAAATTTGGAAATTCGTGGAAGTGTCGAGATTCGAACAAAATTATTTACGTTCTATTCAAGAGAAAGTGACCGAAAGTGAACCCAAAAATACAATACTTTTATTTCTCCTACTCGAGAAATATTCTACCTAATTACACTCGGGATCTTCTCGATAGCTAGCGTGATATTTTAGGAAGTAATTACACAAGTGCATCAAAATAAACCTGATAATTTTGTTATTCAAGCATGTTGTCAGTTAAAACTGCATTCGGTTATTTTCATGTTTTGTTAAAAGAGCCTTCCTCCTTCGGAGCTGGGCTCTTCCGCATAAAATATGAAAATAAACTCATGCAGTTATTAGACAACATGCTTTCATAAAAAATTATCAGTAATTTTGATGCACTTGTGTAATTACTTCCGAAAAGATACCGCCAGCTATAGAAAAGATCCCGCTAGCCATCGAAAATTTCCTTGTATAAAGGTCCGTAACTATATTAACGAGTGTTAAAATTCCTCATTTGTCATTGTGACATGTGCCAAATTTTAAAATTCGTTGAAATGTCGCGATTTGGACAAGATTCTTTAAGTTTTATTCAAGAAAAAGTGACCGAAAGTAAACCCAAAAATACAATACTATCATTTCTTCTACTCGAGAAATATTCTACCGAATTACACTCGTGCATCAAAATAAACCTGATTATTTTTAAACGAACCTGTCAGCCAAACGTAATGAGTAAAAAATTTAAATCGACCAATAGCATCAAAATTACACTGATCATTATTTGCTAGTAGCAAATTACAGCGGTAATTTTTTCACTGTGTTTGATTGGATGTTCGTAGTTAAAATTATTTGAAAAAAATTATTACCAGGAATTTAATTCGGCATGATTATTTTTAAACTAGCATAATGTTAAGCAAATAATAGTATATTATGCAACGATCATGTAATAACCATTACATGAGAGTTGCATACACTATTTTTTCTACGAAGATATTGGTTTAAATAAAAAGTATACTACCCGGAACTCGAACCCGGTATAAACAGATCGAAAACCACCTTACGCGGCGCCTTTCCTTACTGTGCCAAGGAACCACATCGATAAACTAATAGCATAAAGCGTATATGTATGTTACTTATGCAAAATTATTGTAAACGAAAATTAATAAGTTTAAATAATGTATTTACCTTGATCATTAAGTATTTTTGGTCTGGGGCTCGACATTTCTTTTAAAAACTAACGCAAAAGATTCAAACTGTCATATATCACACGAATCTCTTAGTAACTGTCAAACATTCTACAGAAACTATTGGTTCTGCCTACTTGGGTATTTGAAAATCTAGATTTCTATTGGTCAATTTTTAAGTTTCATAATGAAAACCAGTGTTATAATGAGTATCATTATAACACTGGAAATTGGCATTTAATCAACAACTTATAATAAAGGAGTAGAAAGAGTATCTTTATTAAACAGGTTAACTGACAGCAAATTTTTAAGCGTCAAATAAAAATGATACTGACATATGTCCGGTACCCAATGGCTTACGCATTCATTCAAACGAAGATCCAATCAAACACCGTGAAAAAATTACCGCCATAATTTGCTACTAGCAAATTATCAACAGTAATTACACAAGTGGTGGTAATTTTTTGATAATTTTAACTAGATGCACGAATCTTTGTTGCTATGGAAATCCCACAAGTGGGATAGCAGCAAAGACGAGTGCTAATCTAGTTAAAATTAAATAAAAAAAATTATTACCACGAATGTAGGTAATTCGGCGTGAATATTTTTTAAACTAAATAATATGAGTGATACTTCACAATGGCGATGGTGCTGAATTTGAAATGTTGAAACAAAATGCTGCGTTACCCTGACGACCAAGTCAATGGCTAACTTTCTGACGCATTCATTGGCATTCATTCAAACGAAGATCCAATCAAACAACTAGCAAATTAATAAAGGTAATACCACGAGTGCTTCAAATTTTATCAATGATTTTTTCTTTTCCACGAAAACTTGTTCATTTGGCAAAAATATGAAAACAAACCGATTGATAAAATCACGAGTCCGTTAGGACGAGAGATTTTATCTAAATTCGGTTTGTTTGAATGTTTTTGCCTCAAATAAACAAGTTTGAGTGATGAAAATAAAAAAATTATGTGATAAAATTTGAAGAGCGAGTTGTATTTGAGAAGATTATTTTTTCAACAATTTAAAATTTTGTATTAAATGTTCAATATTCTCTTGGGTGATGGCACTGAATCGGTTTATGTTTATTTTTTAATAAACTTCGAAGCACTTCTAGTTGTCATCTTCAATTAAACAAAGCCAAAAAAATAATAACATAATGAAAAAAAAAATTACTTATTTATGTAAAAAGTACAATTATTATAATTGTACGTTGTAGCATTATTTTGGGGATTATTTTGCATCATAACCTGTGATGAATTCAAGTTAGAAACTGAGGATTCCTTTTCTTTATTTTTATTTTCTCGAAGGTTCTCTATAAGTTGGAAAGGGTGTTCTTCATTTAATTGTAAATATGGTTTCAAAGAATGGGCAGAAGAATGTCCTGTAAGCTTAATTACTTCTTGTTCACCAGCTCCTTCTTTTGCTAATGCAGATATTGCAGAAGCTCTATGTGAATGATTGGTTATTTAAGTTTTTTTGTGTCTATACCAATTGATTCTGCCGATATTTTTGTCCACTTTGAAATTGTATTAATTCCCAATGGTGAATATGCCTTTCGCCCAATTTGGATGTACTGTTAAAAATAATCGTGTTGTTGTTAGATAAGGATTGGATTCTCTTTTTTCAATAATTTTTAAAAATAAACGAACGGGACACAAATTGTTAGCATTATTTCTTACCAGCCACTTACTGCCAGATAAAGCTTTTGATCCTCCTTGTGCCGTTTTGGAAAAGATTGGATTATATTCTACCCTGCCAGTAAAATTACCTTTATTATCATATTCTTTTTTAAACAATTAATGTCACAATTAGCAGCTTAATTTCCACGCCATGATAATTCGAAAGAAGATAAATGAAAAAACTGTTTTGTAACCCATCAGGATTATCTTCAGAATAGCTTTCTACCATTTCCATTAATTCTTCTTTGGTAAACGCGTTAGAACTTCTTTTTCTGGTTTCAAGTTCAGCCTGAAGCTTTTTACGTTTTGTATCCCTGGCCAATCTAGCAAATTTGAAGGTAATATCTTCAAATGGATCAATTTTGATGTTAAATTCTAGAAAATATTTTTCCTGAACCATTTGAGCAGTCGTATTCCAAAGTGTTTTCACACTAGCTTCAGTATAATAATTTTTGCTATAACTTGTTCAGAAGTATCCTTTTCTAACGTATAATTACGTGCGTCCAGAAACATTCTAAACTGTTCCCACGCAGACTTTTTGTCTTCATTGTATTTCGCGGTATACTTTGCTTAATTGTACTCTCTATTTCATATATTGAATTATTTCCAAATTTTGTATTATTCATGTTAATAATACTTTAATTTAAATTTTTGAAAAAAGTTTAAATAATTTTTAGACAGTTAAATGAATAAATAAACAACTTAGTTTCCTTTGAAACCACTAACAAAGATTTTATATTGAATTTTATCTCAGAGTGATAGAATTTCATACACATAGATTTTATATATTAAACGTCAAAAAATTGCCGCGACAAGACAAAAAATTGCCAGTTCAAAACCTTCAAATTTTGTCAGTTATCAATTTACTCTAGTGAAATAGTCAGTATAATACCAAGTGATTGGCTAAAATAATGTATTGCTATTGGCTAAAACCACCAAAATGTCAGATTTTGACAATTGAAAAAATAATCAGTGTAATTTTGATGCTATCGGTCGATACGAATTTTTTTCTCATTACGATTGGCTGACAGGATTCTTTAAAAAATAATCGATAACATTTGAAGCGGTGTTACCTACATTTGATAATTTTTCACGCTGTTTGATTGGATCCTCGTTTGAATGAATGTGTAAGCCATTGGGTACGGGACATTTGTCAGTGTCAGTGATTCAGAAGCCGGTCCTGTCGCAAACTATAAATTTTGTCGAATGCGACCTTTCTAGAAAAGTTACTTTAACAGGTAATATTCCAGACGTAGGATTCAACGTTCGACGGAAAGATGTCGTAGACCAACTATGTTAAACAGTTTGAAGCAACCGCTAGAGCGAATAAATGGTCAGACAGAGAGAAGGCAGTGAACTTGACCATCGCGCTTCGGGGAGATGCCTTGGATGTGCTTCAGACGATACCTCTTGAAGAAACGGATAACTTCGAGCAGCTGGAGAAGAGGTTGAACATGCGATATGGTCACGAACATCTAGAACACTTATACCAATCCCAGATGAAGAATCGAAGGCAGAGACGTGACGAAACCCTTCAAGAGTATGAAGTGGATATCGACCGACTAGTCCGATTTGCTTATCCATCAGCACTAGAAAACATGATGGAATGTCTAGGAATCCAGGGCTTTATTGATGGCTTACGTAACCCTGATATGCAGAATACGCTTCGTTTAGCCCATCCCAAAATATTGGTCGATGCATTGACTGCTGCTCTTGAATATGAAGCAGCTACGAAGGCGTCAGGATATAACAAAGTTAGGACCGTTCAATAAGAGGGTGACGAAGATAGGTTTGACCAGTTAGTCAACTTAATAAAAACCATGGTAGACCGAAAGCCGAGAAAGATTAGATGCTGGAATTGTGGTGAGCTGGGGCATGTACGCAGCTCGTGTAAAAGTGCCCTAGAGCTCCAGCAAACCAAGAACCTCAGTCCCAGGAAAACTAGAATGGGTCGGCCACGAGGGGCAGCAACGACCCAGGATCGTTCCAAAGACCCTCATTTTGATAGCCTCTCTCAGATGCCGTAATGACAGTGTATATGTGGATGGCAGGAAATTTACTTTGCTGGTGGATACTGGAGCAACTAGAACCATTGTTTTAGTAATATCACGCCATGCTTGACTTCGTCATAAATCGTCAATTGAGGTTGATTTAGTTTTATAAACAACCGACGTAAGAGGACCCCGACGAGTTGATAAAGTAGGATCTGTTCCGATTTATACAAGAATTTGAATTGCTTCATCGAGTACTCTTGCGGCATTTCTTCTTTTATTTGCCACTGAGCATGTTTCTTTAAATTTTGCGACATCACAAATATACAAATGACTTACATATTTTTCAGGATACCGATCATTAAACACGTTAGCCGTTTGAAAATAACTTTCGTTCCTAGACAACCCGGCTAGAACCCTCAATCCTTATATCATTTTGTCCAATTTTACGAGAGGTCTCGTTGTGTCATTTGAATACACCCTGTATATGTATTTTAATTTTACCTCTTTGACAGAATAATTACGGAATGGAAATTTTCAGATATTGTGTTTTATTTGTTGTTTTCAAATACCAAAACGTCTCGCCATATTTTCACTCGTCACTCAGAATTAGTACCATTCTTTTAAAACTATCTTTCAGTAATCTAATTTATATTTTTGCTTTCAGGCGAATAGAAGGAAAATGCGTGTAACAAAAACTTCTAAGGGTAAGTTTGTTTTATTATATATATAATGCGCATCCACCCCAAGGGTTATTAGCGCTCAACAAGAATATATTTATAACAGATTAACATTAGTTACAGAAGTGAAACATGGTATTTAACCAAATCAAATTACATTATTTGTGAATTTCCGGTAATATAATAGTATATTATGCAACGATCATGTAATGAAATTTGATTTAAAGAAAATATTTAAAAAATGCACCAACCGGATCGCGAACCCGACATATGGAGCAATGTAGAGATCGAAAACAGCATTATACTGCGCCTTTGCTCACCATGCTGAGACCACATTATTGAACTAATAGCATAAATCGTATATAGGTACGAACCAACAAGGTAAAAGAAAAAGGAGGAGGGAAGTTAAGCGTGGTAGTGATTTAACCAACTTTCAACGTAAGTCGCCATATTGAGAAGCCACATTAGTGACATTAGTAATCAATTCTTGTGTCAAATTGAAACGCCACGTTGAAAAAATAGTGATTTTCTGTAAAAGAAAGATTATTCATGAGTATTAGTATAAATTTAAATTGATATTGAGTTGTAGAATACTGTTTGGAGACTGCTTTTATCCAATATATACCACCTTAAAAAGATGCATATGAGAGTTTTTTGTTTCCACTAATTGAATAATTTAATGTACACCTCTGGTTTATTTATGGAATTCGGCCATATTCAGAAGCCACTTTGGTCGATGATTCTTTATACTGTTATTTTGTCTCCTCTTTATTTTACCTCGTTGGTAGGAACTATTGGTTTTGATTCGTATATGTGGATAAGCTCACTTTTCGAGAATACTGCCCCCGGAGCCGTATTCTCGACAAGTGAACTTTTGATGCGTATGCGCAATTCGAGAGATTCGTACGTTTTGGTATCCTTGACTCGTGAATATTGATGCGTATACGTTTTCAAAACGAGTGTTTACAGCGATCGCTTTGTATGGTTCGTTTATCAGTTTTGTTGACGTCTATTGATAATATTATATTTGTTGTCAACTTCGAAAAAAAGTATTTTTCAATTGTCAAAAATATTTCAAAAAAATGGAAGACGAAGAAGTACGATTAATGTTGATTGATGCAAGGGAAGATGCTCCAGTCTGGAGCTAATTCTAAAGTTATTCCTAATCACTATTCAACTTGCTGTAGTTGTTGTTGTCTTTGCGGTTCTTTGAAAGTATTTAACTCATTTCTGTTCATTTCCTTTCGGCATCTTTGAATGTAAAGTTATTTGAAAATTTACCAGATTGAAGTTCCGAGTTTTGTTCAGATAATCGATAAGGTAATTTTTCTGGTCATTTCACTTCTTTTATCTCGATTAAATTAAGTTTCGCTCGGTTTCCCGTTGATCATAAATGTGTATAATCTTTCACTTTGATGTTATGATCGCACATTATCAAGCGTAGATGTTCCAAAACACGAATGGTCGTCAAGAATACCACTTCAAAAAAGTTCCCGCAAATAAACTATTCGTTTCGATGCGTATACGTGAAAAAGCTCACTTGTCGAGAATACGGCCCCTCTTTGCAAAGACGACCATTGCATTATATCTATCGTAAACTGGGATTCTGTTATCTACCTCACACTGATGATGGTGCAAAAACGCCGAAACTGGCTTGTGAGTATTAATGATAACAAAATGTTACGGCCTATTACACTTTATATTTGATGGTCTTATTGAGGTATATTTTTTTATGAAACATATTCAACCATCTGAAGAATTATTAGGATTTAAAATCGTAAGAATGTCTTCCATTACATTTCTTTTAACTTTGATAATATACTGTGTTTGTTTATCGTCCATAACTCTTCCTGGCGACAAGCCTCCAATTGTACAATTAAAAACAACATATTGTAAATCTTATAAATAGATAAATATTAGGAAATATCCTGCCGTAAAAAACAAACGCAAATTCTGTTGTGAAAAATATAAAAGTTTTAGGACTGCAACAGATTTATGGCGAGTTGTACCAAACACCTAAACTCGGTTTAATGATAAGTGATGTTTAGACTGTGGCTGATTGATGTATTTATTATCAACAATTACAGGTGAAAAGCTAGGAGTTCAGGTGTTTGGTGCAACTCGCCCTTAGTTAGGCAACACACTATACGAACACCAAAAATCTGGTTTTATAGTTTTATAAAATAATTCAATTTTATACTAAGCTCTCCAGAATTTACTAAGACATTTCCTTACTTTGATCATTGAAAACTGGGAATCTGGCCTTGGTGAAGTTCTGGAAGAAGATTTTCATTTCCTCTACGTTGGTAGAGAAGAACTTCATCATCTCGAAGAAGTCCTGCTGCTCTTTGGGCGGCGTGGTTGTCTCCTTTGCTGCGCTGGAGTAGCTTATTCCCAATATATTCCCACCTATATAATCGGTGCGAGCCTCCACATTTCACGCATCTCGTCTCTATGTAGCAGGTGGACTGGCCATGGTGGAAT
>CAJUYI010000558.1:0-10558 GCA_910591695.1 Galerucella pusilla | reverse complement strand
TTTTATGAATGAATAGCTCTGTCTATTGTTTTTTATATGTCTGTGGTTAAATAACATAACAAGTCATAAGCTTTATGAATGTAATAAACTATAGTGTTTTAGTTTGGCAAAAAAATATATACCCAAACAAATAATTTATAGTCGTGGATAAAGTATAGTATTCTCCTCGCATAAAAGGCTAGTGACATAAACACCTGAGTGAATAATAGCAATCATTATATGCTTGTTGAATAATATACTATTAAATATTGGGCATTGAATAAGAATTTTCATGAGGAAAATAAATACCGGCTTGTTATTGGCTTATTACTCGAGGTACTCTTCAATTTTGACTATACAGTCTGTCCCCGAAAAATAATAAACATTCAGAATTAAGTAAAAATATATGTTTCCTTACGAACAATAAAACTGGGCTATAGCTATAGTTAAATACACTGTATTTTCTTACACGTTAGTAATATTTTTATATTTACATTCACGATTTTCTCTAAAAATCATGTTAGCCGTGGATTACTTTTGTCAATCTGTTTATTTTTATATATTTGTCAATTGAAATAGGCTATCATCATACCTACCCTTGGTGCACAATAGCTTAAACTTCATCAGTAAGTACTAAGTGCACAAAATTTTTAATTCCTATCGTGAAAGTAAATGAATATTTTCAAAACAATATATATACTTTAAATTAGAAGATTTAATTGCATACAACAATATTTTTCCCATCTTGAACTTATCAAAATAATAGTTTTCTATATTGTTACAAACAAAGGTAGTTTGTTCTTTCACCAAAATCTTTTTTTTTATATATAACTAGTATAAGTACGAATGAAAATATTTGCGTTTTACGTTCTGAACCATGCTGAACTTTTTAGAAGAAATAAATTATTTTCTATCACTATAAATTAAAAAGTTTTCCATGTTATGTTGCCAGTTTTTGCGGACATACTGTTTATAAATTAAGCATGTAGTAAATAAAAATTACTATGGTCTGGTGAAAAATATTTACGTCATACACGGGTTGTAAGGCTTAAGTAATGGTAAATGGTTTCTGATTATCTCATGCAAATTAGATTTCAAATTCTCTTACAAAATTTAATTTGTATTTTTTTTTCTAGATTTAATATTTGCCGCGACTCTGTAACTGAAACAAGAGGGATCTGCAACATTTTGATTAATCAAATATTTTATCCTCGAGTCAGTGCCAGGGATAAAGATTTCCTAAAAATGTCCAGACATCTAATACGGGGAATGTGGGCAATGGATCCAATGCTAGAATTTAAAGTTATAATGAATTACTTAAATATTTTAGTTAAACCCTTGCAATATTCTAAATTGAATAATAATAATTATAGTAAGCAAAGTAAAAAGGAAAAATATTTCCAATTAAGTTATGTTCAGGAAATGCATTTCAATTTAATGGATTTCACTATAAAATTTTCATTAAAGTATACTATTTTTAGATTGTTTTTCAACTATTTGAAACATTTTTCTCTTTGGTTGATGGAAGTATGTCCATTTTTAGCATATTATAGTTTTGGTAAAGCAAATTCTTTGGTAAATATAAATATTTAAACTGAATAATGTTATAATATTATAGGCTAGAAATTAAATATTTGGTTAAGAAATGCTCAGAATATTATTCAATCTTTAATATAGGAACCCGAACTTTCGGTAAAATGAAGAATTGTTGGGTTAATATACAAAGCTCTCTTCGTACTTCAGTATCTATTATGTTACTTCTATTACTTTTCCCCACTAGTACGTAATCGATTATTGATTTTGAATTTCTACTTCCCACTACTCTCGTGTTGGCACATGTGAATATCTTTATGTTGAAAAAATGTATTTTTAATCAATAGATTGTGCGTCATGCACATTCTCTTGCCATAGTTATTTTTGTTGTTCTCTCCTTATGTGCCTATTTCTTTTGCGTATAGTCCGTCCTTTTTACCTACTCTGCCATTGCATTCTCCTAGTATGTAAATTTCGCCCTTGGTTTTTCCGTTTCCGTAATTACCCCCCCCCCAAGAAAAATAAATTATTATATATTATTTCAATTATTTTTAATAATTTAGTACAGTCAGATATAACTACATCACACAACACAATATTGTTTATGGTTTGGATGGTTTGTATCCGACGCGGAATATATCGCAACAGTACTGTAATGCTTTTCTTATTTATTTGAATTGTTTTTACCGTTGGATAAAATTATACGCTCACTATGGCTAATTACTATTGATTTATCGAAGAAACACTTACAAACTATGATAAACTTAATATACATAAACACTACTTAATGTCTACTAATTTATCTACACTCGGTATAATAATTGTCCTAAGTTATTTTCAACACTATTTATATTCACTATCTGTTCACTCACTGTATACTGAAACTGTTTACCGCATGGTTCACTGTATACTGAACAACTGTCCGACTCACTCAAAAACCCGCGTATATATAGACCTTCGCAACTCTAGACCCTTTTTGAATATACCACCTCTGTATATACTCTATAATTCGAGAACATTCGTGAATAAACCATCGCATTCGCCAAAATTCATAGTTCACGACAGAACCGGCTTATGAATCATTGAGTTCGTAACATTGCCCCCCCTTAATAGTAAGTTCCTCCTGGAACTATTGTGTTGCCGGGACTGAATGTTTAAATCGGCAACTGGATCCATTCCTACACATTCCGGTCGTATGGAAATAACAGGGTACCTACTGTCTTCATCGGATACTGATAACGTGGAGAATAGCTGCAGATTACTTCCACCATATTCCTAATGACTCGCCAATCCAACTGGTTGCTCCCTATCTTGGGCATCGCTAGTTTCTTCACGTTGGATTCCAGCACGTGGTCTCGAAGACTTCGTAGCGCTTCCCACACATTCCGGTAGGTGGATCGATCTTCAAATTCGTTCTTTGTTACCAGATAGAAGATGTGTCGTGAGTTGTGTTTGAGTTTCAGTGTCTTGCCAGGGGTTGGAATCTGTTCTGGAAGTTTTTCTGATTGTCCAAACTTCTTCCGAAAGACGAATGCCAAACCTTGTGCATTTTTAATATTGGCTGGAATGTTGGATGCCAGTGAATAGTCTTCCGGGAGCGTGAACAAATCTTGTCGTTGTTCTGTAGTACCTCCAAATCTAGCTTTACCGGCACCTCCTTATGCGCCCATAAATTCTTCGAAGACAGGGTCAGGATCTTCCCGGATATGGTTCACTCCTTCTTTGTCATGGTTTCCTTCGAATGGCGCTAATCGATTTTGGTGAACTACTTTCGGTTTTCCATTGGGGATCTTACTTATGCGATAAATGTCGTCGTTGATCTTCTTCTTGATTAAGTATGGGCCTTCCCAAGATTTTTGTAGTTTTGGGGAAAAGCCCTTTCTCCTCGTTGGGTTGTGTAACCATACTTTGTCCCCTTCTTTGAAACTGCCTTCTGTAGCTTGCGTGTCATACCGTTTTTTTCCTGTCGCTGGCAACTTGGAGATTCGTTCGAACCCATTCGTGTACATCGTCCATCCTTTTTCTCAACTGGATCAAGTAGTCTTCTCCCGCTAGATCTTTTCCAGGACGACAACCAAATTCCAGGTCACAAGGAAGTCTCATTTCGCGTCCAAATAGGATTTTCGCAGGTGTTTCACCTGAGGACTCATTTATAGCAGATCGATAAGTCAATGCAAATAGGAAAAGGTACTGGTCCCAATATCTCTGGTGGCTGGAAACTACTTTGGACAGGTATTTTCCAATGGTTCTGTCGATTCTTTCGACCATTCCGTCTGACTGTTGATGCAATGCCGTTGTCCTGGTCTTCTTCATTCTCAGCTTATCACAAATATCCTGGAATACATGGCTTTCAAAATTCCTTCCCTTTTTTTTGTTTATGACCAGGGAGAGACTCCATTAGCCGAAATTCCTTCACTGATCGCTGTGAACTTCCAATGGCACTCCATATCGGCTAACTAATTCTCTCCGAGGGAGGGGATAGCTGTCTTCTTCCGTCACGTTATTCAGCTGGCGATAGTCCACGCAGAATCTGGTAGTTCCATAATTTTTCTTGACGAGCACTACTGGAGACACCCATGGACTAGTAGATGGTTCTATTACTTTTTCTTCCTCCATCTCTTGAATTATTCTTTCAGCTTCCTCTCTCTTCGCTTGTGGTAGCCTTCGAGCTGATTGTTCAATTGGCTTGGCATTACCAGTATCGATTTTGTGTTTGACGGCTGATGTTCTACCAGTCTTCCCTCCTTTTGGTACGAATAGGTGTCGATACTGCAAGAGAAATTCTCTCATATTTTCCTTTTTTCAGCTCGATTCAAGAATTGGCCAGCTATTGACAACATCTGTTCGAATCTGTCATTAGAATTGTCGGTTGTCGTTGTTTGACGAACTATAGACGTCACCGGTATGCAATATCCAATTCTGGTTTCCTTCTTGAAGGTAATTGGGTAATTGTTCACATTTATAGCACGTACTAAGATCTCCTTCGCTGACGTCACCAGTCCTTTTTCAACTAGCACTCCATCAACTTCTTAGTCGTGGTTCCAAGGATCCATCATAACCGGTGTACCTTCTTCCATGATTCCCTGTAGCCGCGATACTATCATGGTTTCGCTTCGTGCAGGAAAAAAGTATCTTCCTGTACAGCTGCCAACACCGCTCTGCTTTCATGTGGATGAAGGAATACTTCTTCGGAACCCACCTTGATGGTTCTGTTTCTAAAGTCTAACTGGAAACCATGTAAATTCATTACGTCCATTCCCAGAATCACGTCATCTTCGATGTCAACTACGATTACCGTATGCGTGAAACTTTCTGCACCAATTCCCAATTGGATTTGCGTATCTCCATGAACATTGGCACTCTCCCCTGTTGCGGTCCGGAGTCGCAGCCTCGTTGGCAGAAGCTTCTTAGATTTTATTATCTCTGGCCGTATAATGGTTCAAGTTGCTCCAGTATCCACCAGCAGAGTATATTTCTTTCCACTCACTTCGCCATCCACATATACACTGTCATTACGGCATCTGAGAGAGGCTATCAGTATGAGAGAGTCTTTGGAACGATCCTGGGTCGGTGCTGCCCCCTCGTGGCCGACCCATTCTAGTTTTCCTGGGACTGGGGCTCTTGGTTTGCTGGAGTTCTAGTGCGCTTACACGAGCTGCGTACATGTCCTAGCTCGCCACAATTCCAGCATCTAATCTTCCTCGGCTTTCGTTCTACCATGCTTTTTATCAAGTTGACTTACTGGTCATTTTATCTTCGTCACCCTCTTCTTGAACGGTCCCAATTTTGTTATATCCTGACTCCTTCGTGGCTGCTTCATATTCAAAAGCAGCAGTCAATGCATCGACCAATGTTTTTGGATGGGCTAAACGAAGCGTCCTCTGCATATCAGGGTCACGTAAGCCATCAATAAAGGCCTAGTTGCCTAGACATTCCATCATGTTTTCTGGTGCTGATGGATAAGCAAATCGGACTAGTCGGGCGATATCCACTTCATACTCTTGAAGGGTTTCATCACGTCTCTGCCTTCGATTCTTTATCTGAGAGTGTTCTAAATGTTTGTGACCATATCGCATGTTCAACCTCTTCTTCAGCTGCTGGAAGTCATCCGTTTCTTCAAGAGGTATCGTCTGAAGCACATCCAAGGCATCTCCCCGAAGCGCGATGGTCAAGTTCACTGCCTTCTCTCTGTCCGACCAATCATTCGCTCTAGTGGCTGCTTCAAACTGCTTAACATAGTTGGTCCACTACATCTTGCCGTCGAACGTTGGGGCCTTGACTCGAGCAAAACTTCCAATATCCTCTATCTTGGGGAGTGTTTCTGGCTTGCAGGGTTTTATTTATTCGATCTTCTTTTCTTCTGCTGGCATGTCTTGTGTTCTTGAATTTGCCATTTTTCTCTCTAACTCCTGGATTTCCTCATCCATTTTTGCGATCTCACTCTCCATTTTCTCAATATTTGATTTTAGAGGGGAAATTTTACTTTCGACCTCAGCGGCTATGTCCTTTTTCATTGACAAAATATTCGCCGAAATATCGTTCTTCATATCAGAAATATCATTTTTCATGGTAGGAATCTTCTCGTCCATATAAGCAGAAATGTTTTTCTTCATGGTAGAAATCTTCTGATCCATATTCGCAGAAATATCGTCCTTCATAGCAGATATTGACGAGATTATGGTGGAGGACTCGTCATTGAATAAGAATGTTTCTGGATCCAAGTCTTCACTTTCGAGTGCTATTTTCAGTCTTTCAACTAATTCACTCTTCTTTCCAGACGTTTCCAGCTCGCGATTTTCTAATTCTGCTTTTAGTTCCCTCACTTTCAGGTCATATAGTCTCTTAGCCATTTTACGTAATTATTTATTTATATTACCCCACACCTGACACCAATGTAATGCTTTTCTTATTTATTTGAATTGTTTTTACCGTTGGATAAAATTATACGCTCACTATGGCTAATTACTATTGATTTATTGAAGAAACACCTACACACTATAATATACTTAATTTATATATACACTACTTAATGTCTACTAATTTTTCTTCACTCGGTATAAAAGTCCTAATTTATCTTCAACACTATTTATATTCACTATCTGTTCACTCACTGTATACTGAAACTGTTTACCGGTTCACTGTATACTGAACAACTGTTCGACTCACTCAAAAATCCGCCTATATATAGTCCTTCGCATCACTAGAACCTTCTTGAATATACCACCTCTGCATATACTCTATAATTCGAGAACATTCACGAATAAACCATCGCAGTCGCCAAAATTTATAGTTCACGACAGGACCGTCTTATGAATTACTGAGTTCGTAACAGTACTTTTATCATCGATTTGGTGCACACAGTCTGCTGAGAAGGCGGTCAATGTACTCCGTATTATTTTCACATAAAATTGTACACCTAAAATATAATGATGTAGCTGCCATGTAAAGGTGCGTATTCACTTGCAACAAAACGCTCCGAACGAACCAAACACACCGCGCGCGATGTAACAAATTTGTCTAGTCAATACGTTGCGCGGAACCGAACCGAACGCGCCAAACATTTTCCGAGGGTTGTCGGTAAACGCAATTTGCACAAAGGGAATCATTCTTTCGCCGGTGTTCAGTGGATACGGATGTTTGGTGCGCTTGCTGTGTTTGTAGCGTTCGTTCCTTGTCTGAAAAGAAGAAAATGGACTGGAGCAGGGGAAAATGCCTAGAACTGATTGACCAATTTGAACGGCATCCTGTATTATGGGATCCTACAAACGGATGTTATTTTAACAAAATTGAAAAGCATGATGCGTGGGCGGTAATTGCTGAAAATATGGGATGCGCCGTAGATGATATCAAAAGAAAATGGAAAGTCTTCTTTCAAGTTTTAGATGGGAAAAAGCAAAGGGAAAAAATCTGTAGGAACAGGAAGAGGTAAGTTTTTTCAAATTTTGCAGTTATTTCAAGTTAAATAAAAAAATAATCAGTTAACAAAAGCTTTCAAACATTTGCCTTCACATGTCAAAACAAAATTGGAATATTTTATAAAAAATCGAAAAGTTGTACAAATTGGAACAAAATCGAAAATACTTTTTTCTACCCTAACTTTTTTTGGTACACTCTAGTTAGACAAAATATAAATAATACTATTCAAATAAAAAATCGAACACGCTTTTGAGAAGTTGATATGGTTATACTGTTTTAGAACAAAACTACCTATGTTTAGTTTAGATATTTTTGTACCTTACAGGGAGTAACATATTAAACATATTATATTATACTAAATATCCTGGTTTGATTTTGTTTTTTTTTACAGCAAGAGAAGACATATACGTGTAAAAATGGTTTGCGTTTCCACGCATGGCTTTTCTGCTAGACAAAGATAAACCGAGACCTACAATGGATTCAATTGAGGTATGTAAACACGCATAATTGAAAGTAATATTTGAAAATAATACTGCCTTTTGCCTTGCCGACTTGCGTGGTACATTTGTAAAAGGCAAAAATGATGCTTCTGGAGGTTTTTCCTGTCTCCAATTGCCAGGGATGAAATTTCCTTGATCATCTTGTTGGTCAAAACTTCCCGGAGGTGCGTAAATATTTTTGTAGTGGCGGATTTTCCTGAGATAATTATGTAAACAGCAAGTCGCCATTACAACGATCTGTGCTTTTTCGGGGCTAAGCAATATTGGTTTTCTTAGGACCCCAAATATCGCTGCAACAATCCCAAAAACATTTTCCACTATCCTTCTTGCGTGACTGAGTCGATAGTTAAATATTCTTTCAGGTGTTCCTTTTCCATGTATTCCAGAAAACGGTTTCATTATATGAGCCGTTAAAGCAAATGCCTCGTCTGCGAGAAAAACGTAATGCATTGGTTCATTTAAATTAGGCAACGGGGAATCTTCAGGTAGACCTAGGTCATTATTTTCAAAATTTTCTGTAAAGCGTTGTGTTTTTGAATACTCCTCCATGTGATATCCTGCCTTGGCACCCAACATCAACAAATAAGAAATTGTAGTCGGCATCAACTAGGGCAAGTAAAACTATACTGAAATATGATTTATAATTATTATAGAAATCACTTCCACTGTTAAATGGGGCCTGTATTGTAACATGTTTTCCATCCATACACCCGACACAATGAGGAAATTGCCATCTTTCTTCAAATTGTCGACTAATGCATAACCATTCTTCCGGGGTGGTCGGCATCTAAAAATAATAAACCTATAATAAAAACGTTACAGTACGTAAGGTTTTAATAATAGGATGTCATAGTTCAGCATGTCTAGATAAACATTTTAAACTTTCATATCTTGAAAAAAGGGATGGGCAAACGTTCCGGAACGGCTTAAATACAAGCGAACGGAACGGAGTCAGTTTCGATGCAGTCGAGAGAACTAAAGTTGCTTTAACAGCTAGTGTGCTTAGCAATTCTGTTTATTCATATTTCGTTGTGTTTTTTCCACTTTTTCATTATATTCAACTTATTTGAACCTTATTTAATTTCATATTTTATGTTTCAGGAAAATTCAGGATTCTGAAGATGACATACCGGAAAACGTAACGACCGAACCAGAAGCAACTAATTCACAAGGCATTGAAAACGAAGATCCAGAAGCACAAGGGCTTGCTGGCAACAATACATTGCCTTCGAAACCAAGTACGTCTGCCACTTCTCGAAAACAGTTTAATAAACGAAGGAAGCTGAATGAATCAGTAGAAGTTTCTAAGGTAGACCAAGCTCTGGGATTTCTCAAAAATGCAGTCTCAAATAGTGACATTAAAGGCGACGAATGTGGAGTGTATGGACAACATGTGGCTCACAAGCTTAGAAGCTACAGCAAAAAGACAAGAGCTGTAGTACAACATCACATTAACATTATCTTTAGTGCCGATATGGGACAGTACGACATCGGGGAAGCAAGAGGCTCGTATCAAGCATTTAATACACCTGCTTTAGGGTTATCGCAGTACTCATATCAGTCTTCGCACGATCAAATTCCTGTACCAAGCCCTTCCCCACACTCGCAACTTTCCTACTCCCAACAACTATCCCCTAATGCAATTTCTGTATCAAGCCCCTCCCCACACTCGCAACTTTCCTATTCACACCAACCCTCCCCTACTCAAACCGTTGTACCAAATTCTCCACAACACTCTCAAAATAAAAGGACTTCTTCGGAGCTCTTTCAATTTCAGTCTTTATCTGATAATACATCATACCTCATGGATCATTATAAATGAATTTCAAGAATTTTTTTTAATTGATACCGTCGATGTTAAATGTTTCAATAAAATAGATAAAAAATATGAACTTACCTTTATTTTATCCATAAGTCCTTGAATAAGTGCACTGCAAGTTTCTATAATTATAACGCCAATTCGTTGTTTTGAAATTTTAAATAAATATTGCAGACTGCTACGAGTCCCCTGTGGCTAAAAAGCGCAGTGTAAGTGCCAGACGATCCCGCCACAGTTTTTTCAACGAACTAATATATACAAATCTTCACCTCTACAGTTTCTGATTGGAAATTATTCTAATATAGAAACATCTGTTGACATTTTAAACTGCAGCCAATTGTCAATTAGACGTTATTGTTTGGAAACCTGAATCTATCTTACATACGAAACTTTTTTTTCTCTTTTGTTCCATATTTTGATTTCAATTGGTGCTAGTTCAATTCATGACATATGTGTAGTTTGAGCATACATAATTGTTAGGTTTTCTTATATATTGTGACAGTTTTTTTTGTAAATTATCGTGTGTTATTTATTTAACTACTAATAACCTTATCCTGTAAATTGGGTATATCCCGTAGGATATTGTAAATAAATAAAAATTAAATAATACCTTTTTCTACTTCCGTCACTAAAACCGTATCTAAAACAAGTCAGAAAACTGAGACTGAAGTAACGTTTTTGACACTTGGTACTTAATATACTATTAACTGCCTGTCCTATTTCCTAAGTGTAACTAATAGCCTAAGCAAAATCACTCCACAAAAATAAAGCTTGTTAACGATATTTTGTCTTTACTAAATTTAAAAAAAAA